>JAAVUA010000052.1:0-106822 GCA_014898875.1 Fusarium miscanthi
GATGAAAAGAATTAGGTAAATTTAGAGCAAGTTTAGGGTGCCTTTTGCTAAGTTTATTTTGACACTCTATATCGAGGATTCCTTACCCCTGACGATACGATATATGATGAGATGGGCCTATGTTTTTGTGGCCCGTGTACAGAGATGTGGTCTGACTTCATAAAAGGTCGGTGATGACCGATGCTGGCATGATGTTGATGACTGAGATAAATAGTCGGTCCTTCAAGATGATGTTTGGATACTGTGTTGGGACGGTGAAGTGGTGAGATGGATGTCCAGGGATGGGGGAGCTTCAAGACCTATCTCAGAAACGTAAGTAATTGGATAAGCTTGGAATGCCTTGTGATAATTTCAGGAAGCTTGTTATTCTTTACATCCTGGTAAACGTGCTGCAGTAGGCTAGAGGATCAAGGGGCTGGTGTTTACATGCAGGGAATGTCATGATGAGATGGCACTGTTGGTGCTTTCGATGAAGTTCTCATGGCATGGTCAGGTCATTGAGTGTGCTCAAGTTGCCCAAGTTCTGTCGCTGGAGTGAATTTTGTCAATGAAATATGATGCAGCATCGTGAGTCATTGAAGAGCATCTTTAACAAAACGCCTCTTCATGCATGGAACAACTTTTCGTCATCGTTTTCTGTCTCATGGCTCTGGCGGTTCGGCTCGAGCCGCATCGGTTGCATCCAACGTCCATGCATTCGCGCGTGTGATCAACGCCTCATCCCTAGCTCCGTTATAAAACCTTGGGAGCAGTCTCACTCAGGTGGTAATGCAGTGGACGAGTAATAAGCCGGTGACTTGGTAAATGAATATGCTAATAAATGCTGGGTTCCCTCTATGTATGCCTGAGAATCGCCGGTCTGTCCACTTTTCCATCTATAAATCCTTGATCTCGAACTTCTTTCTCAAATGCTCTCCATACTTGATGAACAGCCACGGCGCAGGAATGAGCGCAGCAGCGATGAAGCCCAAAAGACTGTTTCCCCATCCCATACCGAGTTTATCGTACATCGGCAGTCCCGCGAGAGGGAGAAAAGCTCCAGCGATTGATCGCATGACAGCGTTGGCGGCGAGAGCGGAGGCTGCGTAGACAGTGAAGCTGTCGATAAGGTACATTTGGAGTGACTGTTACTTGTTAGTCCGATTCACGCAACAGAGCGATAGACCTACCATGAAGATGACGAGGTTTCCGACGCCAATGACGCAAGTTCCAAGAATGGGCGCAATCCAGTGAGTTTTATACTCAGCAGTCCAACCATAGATGAAGAAGCCAGCCGGGAGCAAAATAGCACCAATCCTCAACGGCGGAAGTCGATTCTCGGGTCTCATTGACTCGGCAGGATCGTCAATACCTTGCTCCTTAGCAGCTGCAGCCTTCTTCTTCATGTACTTGTCACTCGAGACAGAAAAGTACGCTACGCCAATCATGCTGCCAACTCCAAGACCAAGGAACGTCAGGCCTGCGTGGACTGTGTTGAAGTGATAGATGCGCATAAACAGAGGTGTGAGACTTGTGAAGAGGAGATAGAGGTATGCGTAGGCGAGTCCTACGTACACACCGCAAATGATGCAGATTGGTGAAAAGAGGAGCATCTTGAATGGGCGTAGGATACCGCGCTTGAAGTAATCTGCTGGGCTGAGGCCGGCATCAAGTTTAGATCGAAGGCGGTCGTTGCCTGTTTCCTTTTGGAGTCTCTTGGTCTTTCGGGCGAGAATAACGGGTGCGTATGTCTCTTCTGAGGCAAAGAAGAAGACGGAGGACAGCACGCCGGACATAATGGCAATGATCCAGAATACCCAGCGCCAGCCGAGAGCATCAGTTACGACACCACCAACGACAGGCCCAATGATGGGACCCAGAAGAGGGCCGATACTGAAGCTCGCCATTGCTGCACCACGCTTTTCCTGAACGATCATATCTGCGATCGTTCCACCCCCATTGGTGATGGGTGTCGAGCCAAATGTGCCGCTGAGGAAACGGAATGCGATGAAACTGCTCAACGAGGGAGCTTTAGCGCAGGCAATGACAAATACTGAAAAGGTTAGAAGGGCTTGGTGGGATTAAAGGTGTATCTCATACCAATGAAACCAACGTTGCAGCAGTGATAGACCACCTGGCGTCCATAGAGCTCTGATAGAGGAGCAAAGAGCATAGGACCTGCAGCAAAACCGAGAACGTAGACTGACACACAGAAGGATGCTAGTTCACGGCTTTCACTGCCGAACTCGACCATAAGTTGAGGTACACCGGGTGCGAACATGGCTGTATCATGTTAGTATATCTTCATCGTTCAGTGTCCATCGAAGGCCGTGGTATCGAGATACACATCACGAGGACAACTTACAGGAAGCCAAGGGAGTAACGAACGTCAGCGCGCTCACGAGCACACAGTTGAGGACCTTCTTCCAAGTCGCGAAATTGTACGGATTCTGGCGATCCTTATCACCATCCCACCAAACAATATCACTCTCGCTCTGCGTTTGCGAACCACCCTCTTCCTCATCTTTCACAGAGCCATTTTCCTTGCCATGCGTCTCTGGGTCCAGAGACGCTCGTTCCTTTGCATGGCTTACACGTCTATGGCTGGTGAGACTGGCTCGCCTTTGCTCGTCTGCTAGAGTGGGTATGAAGCCAATGTTGCTAGGAATATCTGCATCGTGACCTTCGGCAATAGCCTCTCGAGTCTTTTCTTCGCGTGTTGGTTCGCGGGTCAAGGCATGAGATCTTGACTCTTCGTGGGTCAGGTCATCGTCTCTACTCATCTTGAACCTCTCAACTACCTATCTGTTGAAATATGAGTGAAGTCGGAGATAGTCTGTATTGGGTAATTCCCAGATTATGCCAGTGGAGATTTTGCGTTTCGTCTCCCCGGATTTTCGCAAATCCTATTCTGTGGTTCCTCTCCACTTGAGGTAGGCCAGGTTCAATTTTCGTAAAAATTGTCGATGGAAGACGAGATCGTTGATGGGCCGGTTTTGAAAGCCGGCAACCTGACAAGACGGGCGAGCGAATAGACAAACGAGGTTGGAAGGCCTCAGAGACGCCGGTAACAAGGAGGATAGTTGTTTGAGAACAAAGTCAAGTTTATTTGTTTCGCAAACCGGGAAAAGCTATTCTCGCTTGTGGATGGAGAGAGAAACACAAACAGGTTCAGTGTGAGATCATGGGAGTCATATGGCGTGAATCGAGGCACAGAAGGGGGAAAAGTGACGGGAACAGAGAAAAAAAACAGAGCTGGCCTACACCCTTGAACATAGCCTGAAGCAATGTAACAGGGCCCTCCGCCAATTCGGGTTTCCGTCTAAATCTGTTGGTGATCTCCTCTTCCAATGCAACGAACCTCGGCCGGAACACAACTTCCCCCCTCCCTCCCTCCTCTTCTTCTTCGGCTCCTCGCTCGCGTTCGGGTTCAGCCATAAACTCCGTCTACCTACAGGACACTAGAGCACGTTATCTTCGCAAAGAGTCCCTTTCTCGCATGGGTCTGCTAATCTCATTGGGCAGGGGTCTTGCTTGAAACGGCCTGATCACCCGCTTTCCTAGACATGGCGTGCTGAGATGGTCTCGGCCGAGTCAAGGAGTTGACGTCCGGTCTATTTCCTCGTCATATCCGTCGGCTTTGGAGAATTCCTGTTGTGCGGAGGTGCCCCATTGCTTTTGGCTAAGACATTTCCCCGCGCTCTCTTGTCTTTTAGCAATAATTGTAGTCTCGAATACGGATATTCGGCCATGAGCTGAGGTTCTTCACATAATAATCGGAAGAATTCCCAGTCTGACCACCCATAGAATTTCACGTGGTGTGACAGCAGCACCAAAATCGGTACCTATTCTGACCGTATCACTTTAATTCGACTCAGGAAACGACCGACAGAGGACTGCTCGTTTAGGTCGTAACCCCGACCCCTCAGCCTTGACTTCCGCGCGACTACATGATCGGACAACCAATGCCATCGCCAAAGGCTGAACTTCCACCCCTGTAGCTGGGCAACACGCGCTTTCCCGTGTTTCTGTACTGACGTTGGACATCGTGCATCCGAGAGCCGCAAACGTCAGCTATGAGGTTATCCACAGAATCTGTTCCATGGGGGACACACAATGGAGAATGTCACCGATGGTATCTCGACCGCAGCAAAGCGTTGCGGCAGAACGAATGAGATGATGGTGCATAACTAGCCTGTGACAGCTGGATGCGGGTAAATTAGAAAGCATGGTTTCACTAGTTGTAAACATTGTGAGTTTGTGTTGCAATCGGGTTTTGTTGCTTGGGGGCGGATCTCAAAATGGCAACGCCGCAACATCTCGGGCATTACTGTAAGCGACAGTATGACGAGCCTGCAGCTGCCTTGGCTTTTTCTAGTGATCGAGCAGTATCGTAAACATGTCAAAACTCTCTGCCAAAGCCCATATCCCCCTTGGGCGTGTGTTTCCGAGTGAAAGGCATGCTCCATCGAACGGCCAGATGAGAGAGCCCGACAATCTCATAGGGCAGTTGTTGAATCAAGCCGGCCCTTCGGCCCTTCTCAGGCTCCTTGCATTGAAAGCCAACATATCTGTCCGTTTGGCAAGCTGGACATGTCTGTCTCTCTTGTACACGACTAATGAGGGAGCAATGCCAGTTGACTCTCATGCATCACCATTGTGCAAGGCGCCTCAAAGACAGAAGACTTCCTACGCATCTCTTTTGTGTCTTCTCGTAGCTTGAGTGATTGACGTGCGCTTCTTCATCTGCTGTCCCTTTAATGTGTAATGAAGTAAACGGGAAAAAACATCATCTGATGACACCAAGTTTCATAAGGTTGTCTCGAAGAGAACAAAGACCGTCAAGAGTATCCGAAGCTCGTTCTTTCAATGACTCGCATTGAAGACTAATGATTTTTGCTTCTTTCGACTCATTGCCGACAGCCAATGACACCGCACCTTCCAGTTGCTCTGCCCTTGAGCTCAGGGAATGCTGGAGCTCGATCACCATTGCGATCATCATGGAAGCTGCAGAGATTTTCGGGGCAACGAAAGAGCCGATCTTGATCTCGGGCATGTCGAACTTTGGTTCGTGTTCTCTGGGTAACAGTGGTACAGCATGAGCGCACATACGCCCATGGTTAGTGATCATGTCAAAGATATCCAGTAGCCTTAGATGACAGGCCATGATGAGGTGAATAAGAGACTGGTCGATTGGGATCCGGGACTTTGAAGATGGAAAATACTTTCGTGCGTTATGTATGCAGTCGGGAGCATCACAGCTGATGTCCTCGGGTTCAAGTCGTTTGAGAACTTCAGGATATAAGTGAAGTAACTTTTGTGAACGTTGTAGCAGATCTTCAAGGAATGATCCAAGATCAAACTTGCATATCTTCATGAAATCAGTGAGCTCCCTTATGGATAAATGATCTCGTTGCGAGGTTGGAAAGTTGGTCTGTAGACGGTCCAGCCCAGCCATGAGATCTGTCAACTGAGATATCTCAGTGACTTGAGCTGGTGGAGGTGGGTCTGTATCTTCGCTAACAGGCGGCGTTGTGATGAATTGATCCAGGTTGATGCTTGGAGCTGGGTCGATTGCGGGCTCGTCCAAGCCAAGCATAGACCAGTTGAAGGCAACATTGTCAGGATGGCGCAGAGAACGAGTTGGAGGGCTGAAGAGACAGGCGACTCCAGCCTTGACACAGCGAGTACAGACTGAAGAAGCTGGTATTTTTGTACATTTGAGCTTCTTACTATGGCAACGATCGCACGCTTGTCGGAGATCTGACATGGTACCTAGTCAGTTATTCGGGATAAAGAGAGTCGCTTGCGTGTAATTGGGAAGCCTCATGATAGTGGGGAAGGTGTTGTTTGTCGAGGACATGCGGAACCAAAATACCCTAGACCTTTAAAGCTGACATTCTGGCTCAAACTGGGCCAGTGGATGAGCTGCAAAAGAATTGGGTTTGACAGCACTAAGGTATAATTACTCTTGTGTAACTTGACAGTTTAGAGGCAATTGGCTCAAGATCTACCTATCGGTTAACGTCAAAATGTAAATCACAAAGCTTAGTTGAGGTGCCTAATGATCAGCACGTATTGATTGAGCAACCAGTCGATTATTAAAGCTCCACTTTATTCCTTGAAGCTTATAGAAGATGTCAAAAGTACAAAACAGTCAAATAGACTGGACTTTCTAATCAAGTACACTTACAGAGAGTGTAGTAATCGTAGCTCATGACTCATAAGGTCTCACTGTAATTTCATGGAATTTAGAGTATCACGCACTGTTGCGTCGTGTTGTTGTTCACGTTACCTCGATATCTCCGATCCCTTGTCAGCATCGATCAACAACACCACTTACTGCCACTGTAGAGCTTCCCCGCGAAACTTTCCACTTCCATTCCACTTCCATTTCCACTTGGACCAACAGCTCCAACACAAAATCCTCAACCTCCCCCATCGCATCATCTTTACCATGATTGCGATCCTGGATTTTGTGTCTGACGCTCCCACTCCTAGGACATGTCACTAATTCCCTACCAGCCCCATGAGGGCAGAGAGATTGTTCTGTACGTCATCACACTTCCTCTTCTTTGTTGTGCAAGGTATCCGTAGGTAGGTATCCATAGCAAGCTAACCAACCCTTGTACTTGCAGCCGTCACCACAACGCTATCGTTGTTCGCGATTCTCAATCACATCGACTCGAGATCAGAGGCATCTCGACTTGTCCTACATGCCATCAGCCGCTTACTCGTTCCGAGAATACTTCCGACCGAAGCTATGATTCCTTTGGTGCTCGGCAAGAGACCTATGTCGATCCCGATTACTTTCGTATGCTCCGCGCCGCCAATGCGAATAACGATAATTCTGCCGATCACCCCCCGAGTCCAGTGAGAAGACTTTTTGGCCCTGCCCTGGGTGGTAGTAGCCCGACAACAAATCAGACATCGCCATCTCCAGGTCCAGATGAGGCCGAGTTTGTGTCGAGTACACCCGGCGTCGCGCAAGCGGAAGGCAGCAGAATACGGCGAGATGCATTCAGTCCCAACTACTTCAACACATTTTTCGTCGAAGAAAGAGTCCTAGGCAAGGGAGGAAAAGGTGTCGTGCTGCTTGTACGGCACGAAATTGATGGATGCGCCCTCGGTCAATTCGCTTGCAAACGAGTTCCGGTCGGAGATGATCACGCCTGGTTAGAGAAGGTTCTCATTGAAGTCGAGCTCCTTGCCAAGCTTTCCCATCCAAACCTCGTATCATATCGGCATGTCTGGCTTGAGGATGTCAGACTCACCCGATTTGGCCCCAGTGTCGCTTGCGCATTCATCCTCCAGCAATACTGCAATGGTGGTGACCTCCAACAATACATCGTTGGGGGAGCACCGCGTGAGGCGACCAAGGAGGAGCTCAAGGCTCAGATGCGTCGACGATCAAAGGGCCAGCTCGACACTCCCATCGACTTATTAAACGGCAATCGCAAGCTCCCCTTTGATGAGATTTACACACTGTTCAAGGACATTACATCCGGTGTGGCATATCTCCACGCAGCCAACTATATCCATCGCGATCTGAAACCAAGTAATTGTTTGCTCCATCGTGAGGGTGGCAGAACGACATGCCTCATCAGTGATTTCGGTGAGGTGCAGCCCGAAAATGTCGTCCGCAAGTCTTCAGGCACTACCGGAACCATCTCATACTGCGCTCCCGAGGTCCTCAAAATGGATGTCTCCTCAGGTCGATATGCAAACTTCACCACAAAGTCGGATGTCTTCTCGCTTGGTATGATTCTGTACTTTATGTGCTTCGGGAGACTTCCTTATCAGAGCGCGAATGCTCTGCAAGAAGAACTTGAAGATGTGGATGAACTCCGAGCAGAGATCACCTGCTGGCAAGGGTTCCAGGATGAGCGGCGTGAGCGCCCAGATCTTCCCTCGAAGCTATACCAACTCTTGAAGAGATTGTTGGCTCTCAACCCTGGTGAAAGACCTAGTGCCAATGAGGTTCTCAAGGCCATGAGAGGCGAGTCATTGACGTTCGAGAATGGTGCAAGTCAGGAGCCTGCACCAAATCTCGGGATCGGAACTCGCATACAGAATCTGGACTCGCCCGCTCCCCCAAGTACCCCAGTTCCAGGTAAGTTTCTTTTTCTTGTGTTGTAACAAACCTACTCTTACAGTTCTACAGGCCCTCGACATCGTCATCAGACGTCTACATCGGACAAGTTCGAAGAGCTCAGTGCATTGGCTAGGACTACTTCGAGAGACCTGTCGCCCACTAAGAGTGCACAGAATTCTCGCCTGGATCCGCACCGTCAGTCTCTATCGAGACATCATGGCTCGCAGTCAATGGTTATGTCCCACAGCCAGGAAAGTCATCGTGGATCTTTTGTGACACCAGCCGTGAGTGTCAGCGACGCATCTGAACACTCAGAAATGCACGAGAGACGAAGCTCCCAAAGCCCTCCACTTTTGATGCCGCCGCCTACGACCACAGCTGACGCTCTTAGACGGAGAGCAACTGTGTTTCTCATCCGATCCATGCATCTGGCAGGCGATAACTCTCCGCTACTAAGCTATACCCTTCGCCTCGGCTTGTTTGGCATCAAAATGACCACTCTCACACGTCCCTGCTGGCCACTCATGGTCCAACCGAATGTAGGCATTCCACTCGTCTGCGTCGCAGCCCTAGATCTTGGCCTGCCGCAAATGACGAGCTATTCTCCTACTCTTAGGCAAGGCTATGGAGATTACTTCACAGGCGGTCCACGAGCATGGGGCTTGACCATGAGCCTTCTCCTTTTGTTCCTTCATTTTACAGTGCTATGGGTTGCCTCAGGCTGGGCGACGCTGTGTGCCACGAATGAGCATGACGTGTGGGCTGATGGGCCGTGGTAACGTGACTTGAAAAGTTGTAGTGATGCGAATGCTTTTAAGATGTGAATTGATGAAGACATTTGGCCTGCTGACTCATGAGGAGGAGACTGAAGCAAACCTGGGATCATAGATTGATCGTTTGGCGAATCAGATTGGATCATACGAGTAAAGTGATAATGATAAAAAAGAAACGATAGCGAAAATGACTGAGAATAACGATGGCCCTAAAAGGGATAAAAGAAAAGTGTTTACTAAAACAAGATAGAAAGAAGGTTAACTTCACCATGATATTATACGCTCTCCCAAGACTATCAACACCAAACAGAACAAACAAAACAAAACAAACCCAACTGCCATGCCCTTTACTAATCTAGATCTTCCTCAAAGACTTTTGCGTCAAGATCCTCCGTCTATCCATCTCCCTATTCGCCAACTCGCTGCTCTTACTATCCGGCGCAATGCGCTCACCATGGGTCAAACTCCCAAAGCCAAAGTCAGGCTCACCACCAAGACTACCGAAGATATCCCCAATATAGTTCTCTGCTCTGATACCATCTTTGAATGTAGTGTCCCAATCTTCAATGATGCCCTTTACGATCTCAATGCCTGCGTTGAAGATGTTGGCAATGGCGATTGAGAAGCCATTCTGTTTGGCGGCGGTGAGGTGATCCAGGTCGGTGTAGTCAGGAGGAGGACGATCAAAGTTAGAACCTGCAAGGGTTAGCGAGATGGCTGATAGAGGGCCTATGGGGAGGCTCACCTGTTCTATAGATCATGACTCTTGAGAAGTCGCAGATCTTTGCAATTGCTGCTCTAATGAGTACTTCCAAGATTGCATTATCCTCCTGAGCGCTCATGCAGTAGATGCCAGTGCCATTTGTCCACACCTTTGTAGTATTCTCAAAAGACTCAGAGAGTCTACTACCGGAGTAGTATACATCACTCGTCGCCGTGTCGCACTTGATGACAGATGGAGGTTGAGAGGCACTTTTATAAGTCTCGCCCATTCGGCGGTAGAGTGCACGGTACTCCTTTGGGCCATTCGCATCTTCCAGCTGAGCCTTGGAAGCGAGTTTGTACGCGGCATCTTGGAGTTGAGCGTTGAGTTCAAAGACTTCAGTGCCATATGTGATAAAGGGCTGTTGGTAAGGCTGGTCACGGCCATATGAGATGTACCCTGTCGGCCAGTCTGGAGGAAGAGATCGTATATCAATCTCATATTGCAAAGCAACCTGGACTGAATAACGAGCAATAGCAACGGAGCCAAGAGTACCGTACTTGGGATTAACGCCAGCTATACCGGCGGCGAGGAAGTAAGTATGGCGGAAGTCGAACTTTGAAGAAAGCATGAGAGCCATGAGTGAAGCGGCCGAGTTTATCTCCCCTTCGCCGATGGTGACATGGCAGATGCTTCCATCTTCAGTGCAGGTGGCGCAGGGGAAGAGCATAGAGAGGCCAGGGGCGTGAACCGTTTTGGAAGAGAGGCTGCCTAGGTTTGAGCCTGGGAGGCGTTCGTGCCAGACTGCAGCCTCGGGGGACCACTGTTGCGTGGTGTTAGAGAAGCAGTATGAGATAGGGGAGGGGGCATACCATTGAGATAATCATGACTTTTGGAGCGAAGACTTCATCGTCTCGTGTATCAAGGGGACGAGGCAAAGCTGTTACTAGAGGCAAGAGGACGAACCGAAGAAAGGCTGTAAGTATGAATCGTAGGAGTTCCATGGTTGATGGTCTTGAGTTGCTTGAAGTAACCACTGAAGATCGAGGGGGAAGTCAAGGGGCTTTATCTCTGAATCACACCCAGACGATTTCAGGACTTATACCAAGAAACATGTTCGAGACCTTCAACACCGAACCCGTTCCACAGACCCAATTCTGTCAAAGACCGCCATGTGGATTCAATGTCTCTGTGAACCCGAATAAAGATTCAGAGCCCAAAAGGAGAATCTCAACGGGCATCGAGCAACGGATGTCGCGCCTTCAAGGCAAACTACAGTAGCGAGTCATGTCGAGGCATTTTGGGATGAATCGGAAGCAAATGGAGGACAACGACGGGATCTTTGATACGGGAAGTTGCTTTGTTTGGAGCGCCATGCCCGTCTGATAGGGCAACATACCAGGTGAATGATTTCTTCTGAAGGTGTCTATAAGGGGGACTAGGGATGGTGGCAGAACTGAAACGAAACAGAGCTGGACAGGATACGACATCATGTGCTCATTGTCTGGAGGTCGAAGCGAAAGACAGCGCCATGTCTTTGATTCAAGCTTAACATCTAACGACTTGGCATGTCTCTACCGCTGACATGATCCTATATTCTCTATTGTATCACTGTGTGTAAACGGTCTCGATGGGGAAGCTTGTTGAACAGGGTTGTGCAAATATCCCGGAGTCGATGTACGTTCTTGTGGAACGAATACGTCTGGAAATGTTCATCTGGGAATGCATGTCTCGGCCGGCAGGGCGCTGAAGCGATCGGGGAAGAGAGGGAGTCGTTAATTGGATAGACGAGACGAGATTGGTTTGAGATGAAGGATATGTTTTTCGTATACTGCCTATGGATGATGATGATGGAAAGCGTGGTGTCTTGAACATTAAACTGGATAAAGCAGCGTGGAATACAAATGTTACGGGGGAGAGTATTAGGAGCAGTCACGAGCATAAACTGACTTGTGCGCCTGTGCCATTGATGGTTTTGGATAGACGGATGGATTGTGAGATGTGAGGCTGTAGGGACAAGACCACAAAGTGTGATGGAGTTTAGTCTTGGTGTAGTGAGCCTGTGCTCATTGCACGTGGGTTGTGTCTGTACTTGTTGCTTTTTTTGATCAAAGATGAAGTTACTGTTGAGTTTGTGCTGTTTGACTTTTCTGTTGTAACGGCGGGCTTGACTGTTATCAACGGCTTCAATCGTCACCGTTTCATCGTGGCTGGCCATTCACCATCTGAATACCATCTTATGTAACTGAAAGTTTAAACCAACCCAACCACCTACAGTAATCACTTACAACTGTGAGTGCACGGAGAGTATCATGTAGTTCTGGGAACTTGGCCATCCAATCATATGCCTCTCTCCAACCTCCTATCGTAGCTCATCATCTCGGTTTAATTCTGGACCCCCAATGTCTGGGTATTTCTTTGAGAATGAGGCCTCGGGTTATCAGATATGCCCGAATCCGCGTAGTTATCTGATCTCTCTCTCTTGATAACTGTAAATGTCATCGACTTGAGTGAATTATTCCAGTTTTTCTAGAATTGTTATGACACTCTCATCATCTGACTCGTTGGTAGATCACTTGGAGAAACCTTGGCAGAGGCCAGACCTCGTTTTGTTGCGTTTGGCCTCAAGATACGACCGAGAGTAGAATATCTTGGCGTGGTTTGTTTTTGCGCCAAGAAAAAATGGGTTGCCTCTTTTATTACTCAGCTAAACACGGACAAGGGGGTCGCGTCTAAGGTTTGGGGCTTTCAGCACTGTGCATGATCTGCCTCATTCCTCGTTATTTCCTAGTGTTTCAATTCTTAATTCAACGACGTTTCTTGAAGATTTGAATTAGACAACTTCAGCGCCAAAGGCTGCTGTGATGATGACGACGACGACACGCACCCGCTAACCAAAAGCTTCTGTCTCTTAGCACAAACAACGTTGCAGCCAAGACGACCGCCAAGACACCATGGCAGCAGCACCAGGCATTTTCTGGATTACCTAGCCCCCTACGGAGTAGAGTCTCGGCCCTTCCGAGATGATGGGCAGTGACAATATCAGTTCCCCAACTACGGGGGAGCCAAGTGAGTCCTCGGTCCTCTGTAGGGCGGACCAGTTACAGTGGGTTAGCGACGTGTCGCTGCTGATTCTTACTGGATATGGCGTATTTCTTTTTGTCAAGGCGGACCGCCCGGGGACCCCCAGACAGAACCGACAGAGTTACGCCGCCACAGAATAAGTTAGAGATTGACCTGCCAAGCACCACTCACAATCAACTCTGCCCAGTCAAGGTCATTTCCCGGTGGAGAAGAGTCGTCCAGGTATGACGAGTTTCTCTTTAAGGTTCTTTATTTTCCTGCTGGACCTGGCTGACTCTAACGCTTTCGGGGTAGTGTTTTGTAAAAGCCTCCCCCACGCTAGAGCTTGAGCATGATTTCAGTGCTTCCTCCACAGTCAACGGTCCAGTCTCCTTCAAACCATCTTCACTGAATCGCTCTTCCTCTTTCTTCTGTTTTGTCTTCAATCAACCTCCTTCTGTGGCTCTGTGCCGTACCAGGTGTTCTGGATCAACGGCTGCTGCTTCGCGCTCACGAACTTGTAACACAGACTCCCATTGATGGACGACATCACGAGTCTTCCTGATTCACGCTATGGCGGCTCTGGCCAAGGGTCCAACTCCAACTCCAACTTTGATGCTGGTAGTCACGACCAGCCCAAGATTGATAACACGATGAATCCTCAACCCGAACCTTCCGACGTCGACCCTCCCTTCGATTTGCACGACGACGAACATGTCCAGGGCAACAACTTTGCCTTTACCCCGTCTCAGCTACATCGACTCCTGACCGCCAAGAACATATCAGCTCTGCGCGCGTTTGGAGGCTTGTTGGGTTTAGCCGCTGGTCTTCGAACCGATATCTCAGCAGGACTAAGCGCCGATGAAACAACATTGGACGGTACCGTCACTTTGGACGAAGCTGTAGCCTCTGGTAGCCTTGAACGACCACCACTTGTATCTGCAGCATCCCCTCCACCGTCCCCGCCGCTGTTGCACAATGGGCTTTTCGAACATCGCGATAACCACTTTGCCGATCGAAAACGAGTATTCGGGGATAACCGCCTGCCCCAGATAGCACAAAAATCCTTCTTCAGACTATTATGGATAGCATTCAATGATAAGCTCATCATTTTGTTGACCATTTCTGCGTCCATCTCACTCGCTATTGGTATCTACCAGTCTGTCGACAAGTCGATAGGCGCATCGCGTGTGGAGTGGGTAGATGGTGTGACAATTGTTGTTGCGATCCTCGTCATCATCATCGCAAGCGCAGCGACCGACTGGCAGAAGAACTACAAGTTCAAGAAGGTCAATGAACGAAAGCAACAGAGGGATGTAACGGTGATGCGCTCGGGTAGGCTCCAGCGCGTCCCGGTTCAGGATGTTGTCGTTGGTGATCTTTTACACCTTGAGGCTGGAGATGTTGTAGCCGTGGACGGTGTTCTTGTGCAGGCTTCGAGTCTGCAGATGAACGAGTCTTCCATCTCTGGCGAGGCTGATCTTGTACACAAGACGGTACCGAGGCCAAACCATTCAGCTACATCACGAATTGACCCCTTCATTCTCAGTGGGACCACTGTCGCGCGTGGTGTTGGTTACTATCTCGTTACTGCTGTCGGTGTCAACTCGACCTATGGCCGTATCCTTATGTCGTTGAGAGACGATGTCAAGGAGACACCACTCCAAGCGAAGCTTGGCCGCCTCGGCAAGCAACTCATTGTTATCGGTGCCATTGCGGGTTCCATCTTTTTTCTTGTGCTCTTCATCCGCTTCATGGTCACTCTCCACGCCGTTACTGGTGGGCCTTCACAGAAGGCAGAAGACTTCTTACATATTCTGATTCTAGCCGTCACGGTCGTCGTCATCACTGTCCCAGAGGGCCTGGCGCTCAATGTGACTGTCGCACTGGCCTTTGCCACGAAGCGTATGCTCCGGGATAACAACTTGGTGCGGTTGATTCGATCCTGTGAGATTATGGGAAACGCGACGACAGTCTGCTCCGACAAAACAGGTACCCTGACACAGAACAAGATGACAGTCGTGGCTGGACGTGTTGGCTTGGAGTCTTACTTTGACGACACCGACCTGGTTGTTCCGGATCCCGACTCGTCCATGTCGCGTGCCTCGACTATCAAGTACGACAGTTCAATTGACATGGCCAAGTCACTCTCCCCAGAATGTCGGAGATTGATCAAGGACAGCATCGCTCTCAACTCGACAGCCTTTGAGAATGATGACTCGGGTACTGCTACTTTTATGGGCTCCAGCACCGAGACTGCTCTGCTGCACTTTAGTCGTCAACATCTCGGTATGAACAACTTGGCCGAAGAGAGGGCCAACTGCCCCATTGTTGCCATCCTCCCGTTTGACTCGTCACGGAAATGGATGGCAGTCTTGGTCAAGATCAATGAGGATCGCTACCGACTTCTCGTCAAGGGAGCAGCCGAGGTTGTGTTTGAGTATTGTGCTTTTGTTGTTTTGGACCCAACCTTCAGAGTACCAATTGCACGACTCTCGGAGAATGACCGAGCAAGCTACCGTAACACAATCGAGGACTACGCCAATAGGATGCTTCGACCTGTCGCTATTGCATACCGAGACTTTAGCGCGCAGGATATCTTTGATGGCCCAGACGACGACCCCGATAACATTAACCTGGAATGGTTGGCCTCTGGCATGATCTTCATCGCTGCCTTTGGCATTCGTGACCCGTTGCGCCCTGAGGTTGTGGAATCGGTCCGCCAATGTCAGGCTGCTGGAGTGTTCGTTCGTATGGTTACAGGCGACAACTTCTTGACTGCCAAGGCCATTGCAACGGAATGTGGTATCTACACAGCCGGTGGCATTGCCATGGACGGACCAACATTCAGAGACTTGACACCTGAGCAGCTTGATGCTGTTATTCCAAGATTGCAAGTCTTGGCTCGCTCAAGCCCCGAGGATAAGCTGCTTCTTGTAACACACCTGAAGCGCATGAATGAGACGGTAGCTGTTACCGGTGATGGTACGAATGACGGTTTGGCATTGAAGGCGGCGGATGTCGGGTTTGCTATGGGTATTCAGGGCACCGAAGTTGCCAAGGAGGCTGCATCCATCATTCTTCTCGACGACAACTTTGCTTCTATTGTCAAGGCTTTGGCTTGGGGTCGAACTGTGAATGACTCGGTCAAGAAGTTTTGCCAGGTAAGGCTATTGATCAATATTGCTAGGTTCTTTGCTAACAAACCGATAGTTCCAGTTCACTATCAACATCACCGCAGGTATCATCACCGTCGTTTCCGAGCTTGTTGGCGACGCTATTTTCACCGTCGTTCAATTGCTCTGGATCAACCTGATCATGGATATCTTTGCCTCTCTCGGTTATGCTACCGACCACCCCTCGCCCGACTTCCTCAAGCGAAAGCCCGAGCCCCGTAATGCTTCTATCATTTCCATCACTATGTGGAAGATGATTATTTGCCAAGCCATCTACCAGTTGATAGTCATCTTTGTTGTTCACTACGCTGGATGGGATCTCTTCAACCCCGATACTGAATTCGAGATTGAGAAGCTGCAGACATTGGTGCTCAACATCTACGTCTGGATGCAATTCTTTAACCAACACAACTGTCGTCGCGTGGACAACAAGCTGGATATTTGGTATCAAGGATTTCTGCGTAACCCTTGGTTCATCGGTGTGCAGCTTATCACTATCGCTGGCCAGTTCATCATCGTCTTCAAGGGAGGCGAAGCATTTGACACAACCCCCCTTACAGGTGCCCAGTGGGGATGGAGCTTGCTCTTCGGCGTCATGTCAATTCCACTGGGAGCTTTGATTCGACAGATTCCTGATAGCCTGGTTCAAAGCCTATTCAACTTGATTTCAGACTCTTGGTTCGCAATTTGGCGACCGACTCGCGCGCTCCTGTCAAAGGCCTTTAGCTGCTTCAAGCGGAAGAAGGCCGATGACAAGGAAGCCCAACAACCAGAGCAAGAAATGGGTCCCGTTGAGAACATCCTCCACATGATGCACTTGACCCATGAGCCCGATGAGGACGAGACGCCCATGACGCAAGAACAGCGTGAAGCAATGGAGCGATCAGATCAAACACGAATGCTGAAAGAGAAGGAAAAGAAGAAGCGAGATATCGACTTGCACGGCCTCGTGGAAGCCGCCAAGCTAGGAAGAGAGCACAAGGGTGCCATTTTGGAGATTCACCCCAAGACACTCAAGGACGACCCAATCCTAAGAACCTGTAGTGGTAAAAACAGTACGCTGCCACCAAGTCAGGACGCCGAATTTATGAAATTCGTCGCCATAAACACACGACGGCCTCGACAACCGAGACCAACAAATCCCCCAAATCCGGCGCGACCGGCTCAACGACGACAGCAGGAACAGAAGAGTTCTTGGAGACATCATGTTTCCTGGGAGGGACTACTAAGATCTAAGAGACGATAATGAGCACGTTTTGTGCGTTCATACAAATGATAGTTTAAGAGGAGGGGGGTATATAGTAGACAGGCGTGAAGGAAAAGGCCTGTGTGCTTGTAAACGACAGATTACGACGTTATGACAGATAAAGGGATTCAAGATACCAATATACATACAGGTCGCTTTACTAGACCATAATAACAACGCTTCCATCCCAAATTTTGCAATATCCAATCCCAAAGCCTTGATAGTGATCCAACCCTTCGATTCATGCGTGTGTGTCCATCTCGTTAAATCATAATAAAACCTTTATCGTGTGCTCATCCTGTTTTGATGATGGCTTCCTCAATCGCACTTCCAATCTCGGACCTCGGTATTCCCGGCCCCCGCATCAAACAAAGCGATCTCGTAGCGAGTGTCTTTATAAGCACTGGTATACTCACCCGCACTACTACAGGACCAGATTTCGGTTCAGTCGGAAATGAGAAACAATTAACGAAGCTCCAGCTCTCGGGTTGTTTCGGTATAACGTGTCCAACATTCGGCATCGGCGAGTTGTTGAGATTGAGTTCCATAGTTTCAGCATCGACAACCCTGGCACCGAGTGCGAGGAGCTGCTTCTCAACTCCGACAACGCTGAAGAACCGCGTGAAATGGTCGATGCGCGTCCCAGCAGGTCGCGTAGGCCACGGCCACTCTATATCCTCCAACGTAGAAGGGTTCAGTTCCGCGCGAGAGTAAACATATTGTCCGTATCGTCCGTACGGGAGATCGATAACACGATACATCTCATGCTGCCCCGGACCGATGAGCCACCGTAGCCGCGTGAGCATCTCGTCTTTAGCACGGCCTTTGAGTGTGTTGCAGAAGAGGCGCGATTCACAGGCTGACATGGCGTACGGTGGCGGCGAGTTGACGAGGAGGTGGCATGCTATTGTTAGTATTTCGCAGGCGAGGCGGAATGAGAATGCTGAGTGTTGTGTGGATGAGGGGACGGCGAGATCGCCGGGCGATGCAGGGGTTGTGCCGAGCCAGCCGTTGCCGAAGATCTGAGGGGAGAGAGAGAATGTTGGTAAGTTGAAGGATTTGGCCATTGGCGGTTGCTGAGGGTTGAAGTATGGTGGTGTTGATAGTGAAACTGGTGTTGAAGTCGACAAAGATGGCGGAGTTGGCGTAGAAACTGAAGTCATGACCGTTGACGTAGGCGGTGTCAACGTCTGAACCTGGGTCTTTCTCACAGCAACAGCCATCGAACCCGAAGAATCCTCTGTCGTTTCACTCTGCTCACTCTCTGGTGATCCAGAACCTCCACGCTTCCTATCCTCCCCCTCCCTAGGCAACAGCACCAGATCCTCCTCCGGTCCAACAACTTCATGCGCCAGTTCCAGAATCCTCTCCATACTTCTCCTTAAACTCCCAACGAGACTCGGCTGGGCTTTGACTACAGCTTCTGTGGTGAGCATCTCGTCTACGAAGGACATGAAGACGGAGCTCATCTCCTCGACCACCTGCTCGAGACGACGCACACGCTGGGCCTGTGCAGCTTCGGCAGCTTGGCGACGGCGGCGGAAGATGTTTTGGGCTTCGCGGTTACGTTCGCGGCGGGCCTGAGGGATGTAAGTGGAGGTTCAATGGCGAGAAGGAGAGGGAGAGGGAGAGGGATTGACCTTGAGTGCTACATCGTCGTTATCTTGGGTGGTTGAGGATAAGCGACTTCTGCGCTTGGCAGGCGATTTTGCAGTCATGGTATAAGTGGATGAATATGAATGTGAATATGAATATGAGGATGAGTGAGAGACAGAGAATGTCAGCCCTGCGGGTTAGTGAGAGGCTGTCGGGCAAGTCGAAACTAGCTTGCTAAACGAGTAGATTGACTGTAAATAAAGAATATGCTAAATGGGCTGATACGTGAATGAAGAGTATTTCGTGTTTCAAGGTGGCAATGAGATGAAATGGAGACGACGTTGGGAATCTTCGGGACTTTTTGGCGTCGCACTTCTATCCCCGTGCCCCTTTTGGGCTTAGCGGCTTATTAATCAAGCGGCGATCAATCAACATTCGAGGCTGACTTTAATGGGCCCGCATTAACTTGAAATCGTGGGGGAGATTTCTCAACTCAACCCAACACAACATCAAGATTAAGAAGAATTATATATATATATATACAATACCCAAATGCCCCCTGAATATCAATTAAATTCCTTGCCACTCTCCCATACTGAATCTCCAATCACTCGCGCAAAGGCGCCTCTGGCTTGCAGCAAATCGTGATATGTTCCCTCCTCAACCTTGGCACCGTCCTCCAGGACAACAATTCTGTCGGCGATTGCCATCATCTCTTTGCTGTGCGTCACCACCACTATTGCCATATCTCGCTTTGACTTCTTCGCAATCTTTTGCATCGCATGCCGAATCGCTTCCGCGCTCTCCGCATCTAAAGCACTAGTAGGCTCGTCCAGTACAAGAAGTCGAGGCTTGCGCACGAGTGCACGCGCGATGCTGAGACGTTGCGCCTGGCCACCTGAAAGCGCTTGACCTCCGTCGCCGACTCGAGTATTGTATCCATCTGGAAGAGTTGTGATGAACTCGTGGATACCGGCCGCTCTCGCAGCAGCTAGAATGCTAGGAAACTGACGGAGGTGCGATACTTCACCTAAGCCGTACACGATGTTCTCTGCAATGGTAGCTGGGAAAAGGAACGGCGTTTGTGGTACATATGCCATCATTGACCGAATGTGCTCCATATCGACGTGCGCTTGCGAATACCCATTGAAGCTGAGTGGTGGTCTCGTGCTGAGGATCTCAACTTTGGTGGGAGCATACAGACCCAACATCAGCGAGATCACAGTCGACTTCCCGCAGCCTGACCGACCAACAATCGCCAGAAAGTCTCCTGCATCCACCTCAAACGATACTCCTCGCAAGACTGGTCTCTCCGAGCTTAACTTATATGAGAACCCGAGATTGTCAAGCCGTACTGGGAGCGGTGTTTTCGGCTTGTAGTATCCGCGAGGCTCGCTTTTGGGTACCAGAGGCATATTGGCGTATCCCAACATCTGCGCAGCGGTTGACTGGGCCATCGTGACTTGTGGTATCGTACTAAGAATACTCGTCGCTGTGCCCATGCTAAACAGAAGCAGATTCACTACTGCCACAACGGCTGTTGCTGTGATCGCTTTCTCCGAGGCCAGAAGCACAGTTCCGTAGTAGAACACGAGTGCTGTAAGGGGGTAGTTGACTGATTGATACAGTCCATATAGTGTGCTGGTGTGCCCTGCCCTCTTCTGTCCTAGACTCAGGGTGTGTCTCACTGCTTTCATATACCTCGCACCCATGTATCGTTCTAGAGTGAGAGCTCGAACGACTCGGATGTTGAGGAAGATCTCAGTCAAAGTTGCACTTGCATCTTCGGCCCCTTTGTTGCAGTGCACCTCCCACTTCCCACTGATAATGGTATAGCCTTTGACTGCGCCCATAACGACAGGCAGCGGCGCAAGGGTGACGAGCGTAAGTTTCCAAGATGTGACGAGCGCCCAAGCAACAGCAGCCATGATCATGACGGTGACTGTGATGATAATGGGCAAGAATCTACCAACAATGTTGCGCATCTCTTCGGCATTTCGGTCAAGACACTCGTTGATTCGACCGGCAGAGTTGCGCGATCGATCGAACCATGCTCTCGGTTGTCGAAGAATCCGCTTCAAGGCTTCAACTCGAATGGTATTGATCCAAGCTTGTCCCACCATTTCAAGAAGATATCGGCCACCGCCGGTACAAACACCATCCATGACCGCGATCACAATGAGATAGATAGCCCATCTCTTGCCCTCTGCTAGCTTGTCACCTTGTGACCACATCGCGCCCAGGAGTTGCGCGAAGCAATATGCAAATGCAGGAATAGAGCCTGCTCCAACTAAACAGGTCAGTATTCCGCAGATAAGAAGAACCCGGTGCCCGCGTCCCAACGCTGGCCAGACTGTCTTCAGTATTGAAGCCAGGGGCATTGGTGGAGGGAGATCCTTAGTCTCGCTATCTTTATTATCCACCATATCTGACTGAAGCTTGTCGATATATTTGGTTTGTCTGAGTCTCATAATGCTCCTGGGACGTTCAGCTCCACCAAATACATACTCTGGTTCTTCGAGTGACACCAGCGTGCCTGATGTTTCCATACCATCCAGACTACTATGAGATCTCAATGCACTGTCGTGCTTCTCATCATAAAAACTGGCCATCGGATGGTTGTCGGCGGCGGACTTTGATCGTACAGGTTCAGGTTCGGGTATAGCTACAGTGAGTGGTTGCATCTCCCAAGCCCGAGCTGTCCGCATACGAAAAGCGGCTGCTGTGTTTGTACCTAGTGTCAACCGTGTAGAGGCGCTTGTTGGTGCTGGACTAAAAGACTCCAATCCGCCCACGACTATCTGTGAGAGCCGCGATGCTCTACCTGGAGGAGGGAATATTGGAGAAAGCGGAGAAAGCAGCGAGTTTGGAGAGTCGATGGTGATGTCGATCGGGGTGTCCGGTTCTTCTGATGCAGTGGATACGAGAGTGGCAAAGGTGCCACCAACCTGCGTATCCAGATCTTTTCTGAAGCCCTCCTGGACAAGTGACGCATTGTCCATCACATAGACGAAGTCGTCGGCGTCGATCTGAGCAATGTCATGCGTGATGATGATTGTTGTTTTGCCTCGTCGCCATGCTCGGATGGCATCCATGATGAGCACGCGACTAACCTGGTCAAGACCACTTGTAATCTCATCAAGGATCAGCACTGGAGGGTCTCGAAGTCTAGCTCTGGCAAGTGCCAATCTCTGCTTCTGACCACCACTCAAGTTGTATCCATCAGCGCCGACGTTGGTATCTAGACCTTCGGGAAGCCCCGCAATCGTCGACTGCAGTAATGCTGCATCACAGGCTCGCTGTACCTCAGGCCGTGTCACTCTTCCAGGATCGTGATGGCCAAACGCTACGTTTTTGAAGAAACTTTCGCTGAATAAGATACTGGACTGCTGAATCAAGGTGATGTTTTCGCGAACCCATTGTCTGTCGAGGACCTGTAATGGCTTGTTGTCGACATAGATTTCTCCATTCAGGGGCTCATAGAAGCCGACAATGAGGTTACCCAATGTACTTTTCCCGGAGCCACTTCTCCCGACAATAAAGGTCATCTCACCCGAGGGGAAGAAGAAGCTGGATTCGTGGAGTACTTTTTGTGCCGGATTCGAGGGGTATGCGAAGCTCACCTACTAGAGTTAGCTCTTATCGTTTTTTGCACAAGCAGAACTTACATCTTTCAGCTCGATATCACCGCTGCAACTCAGAGGTCGCAAAGCTCCAGTCATCGGCTTGACAATCTCACCGTTCCTCACGTTTCGAGTGATGCTGGAGAGAAAGCTGCCGGCTGACATGCCTTTTGCGAGAACTAACCACTGAGGCATCAGAGCCTCAATGCCCTGAAATGCTGCAAGTGTGGCATAAAAAGTTGTCAAAACACTGCCAGCGGCAAGACCGTCGTTGTTGACGAGCACAACGCCATACCAAAAGCCAACGACGAACATGGCCACGACCCAGAAGGCAACGTAGCCCATTTGTAGAGCATTACATTGTGCTTGTATCAGATACTGCTTCGCTGCAGCTTTGGCAGCCGGGTAGTACTGCCAGACCTCCTGGTCGTATCCATTGAAGACCTTGACGAGATCGATGGCTGTGATTGAAGCAACGGCGAACTTGGAAGCGACTGCTAGTTCACGTTTCTGTGCTTGAATGGCGGGTTCGAGTCGCTTTGTCGCCAGCGAGAGAATGATAGCTGAGATGGGAAGAGTGGCGAGAAGGACGAGGGTGAGTTTCCAGGAGTAGTAGAGGGCGATGCCGAGGGAAGCGATTGAGGTGATGATATCGCCGACGAGAAGGCCGAGAACCTGGGAGGATGCGAGTTGAAGCTCCCGAGTTTGTCTATCAACTGTTAGCCATTGTGAGTACATAAGAGGGATACCCACGTCTGTATTCTGATGAGAAGACTGGAGATGCCTTCTGATTGGGAGTCGAACCAGGCCATGTCCTTGGAGAGGAGACTCGCAAAGATGTCTTGTCGAACACTACAAGCCTGCAGCTCTCCAAACATGACCCATAGTGCAAGGAACGCTGTACTTGCGATCCAATTGCCAATGCCGAGTCCTACAAGGACAAGTGCCCATCTTCCCACCTGCGAAAGAGCATCATCCCCGCTGAGTGATCCGTTCCCGAAGCCCGCGATAATATCGAATACTTTTCCAAGAATGACCGACAGAACAGTTTTGAAACCTGCTGAGAAACCTGCTGCGAGAAGTGCAGCGATTAAAGCGCCGGAGTGTGATCGTCTTGTAAAGAGAAAGAGTTGTTTCCACGATGATTTAACGCGTTGTTCCATTTTTGAAGTAAAGAGAAATTGAGTATCATGTTGAGATTAAGGAGGAGACACTTGAAGAAGTGCTCGAAGTAATTGAAAAGGCGACATGGCGATACGAAGCGATTAAATCCAGTTGCTTGGGGCGACAAAGAACAATATCAAAGGGTCAGCGTTGTGATAGTGTGCACAGACGAGGCTGAGGCCAGGGGCTTAGTATTGTTCTTGTTGATAATGGTTCAGCCTGCGGCCCCGCACGTAAATTATTGACGAAAATTGCGCTGAGAGAGAGGGGAACATTGGAAGAATTGGACTGATTGTTTTTTTGACAGGCTTTTGCATCGGGGTTTGGAAGGCTACCGAGGGTCCGATCGATGTTGGTGAGGGTGTTGCCACTGTCAGCGTGACGAGTGATGTAGCGAAGGCTCGCGAGACGAAACGATTTGCTTGAGTTACTGGTTGGTTGGTTCTTGTTCATTTAGATGGCAAATTGTTTTCGGGATCGTCGGAAGTTGGAAGAGTACAGCAACTGTCAACTGTTTTCTTCGCGATGCCCTGGCTCGTTTTTGCTCATCGTTGGTAGCACAAGGCGGGAAACGTTACAAAACGGATAAAGTCTGTTGGCCTCTTACGTAAGAAGCGGCGATTCAGAATCTAAGGTAACCGAGTTGCTTGTAATATGCTGCTCGTGCCTGTAGTAACGTGGGTGCTCTGAGCCTTTGCGATGGCAACAGTTTGGGAAAGACCAAGAGCAAGAACTAGAGACCAGCATGTGCCTTCCGTGTGACTCAACCACATAACGGCAAGTCGTTGGGATATGAGTACCTCTCTAGACGCGAGACTGGAAGTCTTAGACAAATTTGTACAAGAGATATACGCAAAACTACTACCTACCTTATACATCTGCGCCGGTTACAAGTATCACATTTCTAGTATTAGCCCTTGGCGTTGCTTCTTTGGGCGTGGATATTTGCGCAAGTCTCTCGTCACATTATGGCAATCAGCCGACTTCCAATTGTTACTGTTAGATTTCAATATGGCTTGTATCATATTTCTATACTACCTAATTTCACAACCCCCTGAGATTACCCTTCTTGATTCTGGTCGAAAGCTAGAGTTCATTGTTGCAGGGATACAAGCTTCAAGTCCCTTAACGCCCTCCCAGCCTTGATATCACCGTGCTCTATCACCATTGCCGACCCCAACACCATTTTCGTCATGACCGTTTGTCATCGATTCTATAATATTTCTACCCCCTTTAGATCGAGGCACGTAAAAGGGATAGCGGTTTTGCCTTTTACAGCAGTCCTTGCAGGCTCCACATCTTGTTAAGAAAGCTCATGCGCCTAGCCATGTAATAGGATGTCAAGCGTTGATGCATTTCTTGAGATGAGGTTAGTTCCCAGTATCATAAACCCAGGGGGTAACGCACTAGGATATGGCGCTGTGCCATATGTTTCTCATAGCAATAGTCATACTGTAGCCATGTATGCTCTGAAGGATTCATAGCCTTTAAAGCTTTATTATGTTGCCTTGAATCTGATTCCACGTGTGGGGAATTTGCCACTCCTGTGCCTGTCTTAATATCATGCCTTGAACTCATCTTTAGGGTCTAGATTGTTTATAGAGAAGTGAGGAGTAAAGGCCTCATCAGGAGCAACTCGCTCTTAATATGCATGGGAAACTCTCATCTCTTAGAATAGTTGCAGAAGGAGTACTTCGATGGCTAGCGCTGTCGACAAGATATATATATATGTATGCATCTCTTTCATTTGCTGAGATCTGAAGAATCACACAGTGCAGGAATGGAAGAGGTCAAACAATGCAGTGCTCGGTAGCCCCTTAGACTCATCGGGGAGGAAATTGTAGAGGTTATTGGTGAGCTCGTCTGCGGTGTTGTTGATGGCGCATTCGTCGCATATAGCCCGTGGAAGTGGCAATTGATTGTTGGATATCTCCAGCTGCGTGACTGGCCTCTCCATCTATCATGCTCGGACCGTGATCAAACCTCTCCTCATTTCTGTCTTCATGTGTCTGGCAGAAAGGCAAGCGATCAGCTCTAACAGTACCTAAGTAATATTTATGCATCATTTTTCGCCAATTACTCTGTCGATGGAACGGCCATCTCCGCCGGCTGCTGTTCCAAACGGAATCTGGTTTGCCTTCATGAGCTTGCCAAAAACAGCACAGTGATGTACTGGATAAGAACGCCAACCAACACCTGAGTCTTTGCTTTGAGAATCTTACTTAGTTGGCAGCACGATCGGTAAGATTCTAGCAAGCCTCCTGTAATTCTTGCGTCAAGAGATGCGTCAATCGTCGAGTTCTTGTGGGCCATGGGCCGAATGTAAGGGTTTCTTCTAGCGCGCTTCGAGGGTGGACGGACGAGGTAGTCGACCTTCATGCCACGGTTCGGTGAAAATAAATCACTCCGTGTCTTGATAATAGATACATATATACATGTATAGAACTATACTAACCCTATTCTTGATCTTCTGTAAGAGTTACCAGGTTCGTATGATGATGACTGGCTGAAGTGAGACAGACAGGCTAACAAAGTTGTCATGAAAGAGGCTATGCGATGAGATGGAAAGGCATGTGTGTATACAGCCAACCCGAAGCTAATTTGTTGATGGCGATTTGGTAGCAAATGCTGGGAATTTGCACCACTGTTCGGTATCATGAGCTCCACGAGTCAGTATGAAGGAGACGATATAAGCTAAAACTACAGAGATGTCAGTACATACGACCATACCTATCAGAAAATTCGGGATCCCGTCCGCTCTCCCATAGACAAGCTGGTAAGGGGCGGATTAGTAGTTGGGTCGGTGACGACCAGCGAATCCCCGCTGTTGTATGTTTTTGTTGATATATCTTTTTGCTATGAAAATAAACTTACTCACCATTGCATGTCGCCGCTGATATTCAGAAGTGAAGGTATTTGGAAGTATATGTAGGTTGAAGACTGGGGCATGATGCTGATGTTGATATGACATTTCAGCCATCATAGGTACTCGGGTCAATTGGCTCGGACTCTCTTTTGTCTAGTGCCACCATTAAAGTGCATCCTTGTTCGAGAGAGCACCAGTGGACGATACGAAGTATGCCGTAAAATGTTCTTTCAATGCATGTTCTTGGGGGTTGGTATGACAGACTGTTTAACAGCATGCTTCAGTGACAAAGAGAGATGACATCGATAGGGCGTTCTTTGGGCTCGTTCCGTTTGGTAATCAGGTCCTGTGTCTCTACCAGGCACAGTAAAGAGTCTGGTAGCAATGTTTGTCTACCCAGAATCCCATGATATAGGATAATTAAGTCCTACTGTCGACCAAGGTTAAAAAAAACCGCAATCCCTGCAGGCGGGGAGCCCCTTCAAGTCATTATCGAAGTCCTCGCCATGCAGTTTGTAGTCCTCATCGTCGACAGACGTGACATCATCCTCATGTAGTCCTATGAATAGACTCAAGCATGCAAAATTAGACACCTTCAACTTACTGAGATAGATTAATTATGGACTTTTAAGTAATAAAAACTCTTACAATATTATCCTCGCTATTTTCTGGTAGCATTTTGCTTAATATCGATGTCATTCGTAGGACATGATGTGAAGGTTGTGCCATAAGTACCTATGCAAGTACTTGAAAGACCCAAGGCTACAAAAGCTTGACAGCTTAGTGTATTGACCTGTACACTATGGAAGCCGAGCTTTAATTGAAAGCCAACTTGGAAGAAAGAAGAACAAGATGTGATGCAGCATGCTTGAATGCAGGTTTCTGTGATGCCCCTGAGTAAGTGATCATGTGTGTAGGAGATGTCAGGTTCCTCTGTGATTCAAGATCTCTAAATTCCTTAGAGAAGGAAATGTTGTCAAGGAAGAAGATGGTTGATTGAGAGGGGGAGGACTGGGCTTCTTATACTTGTTCCGGCTTACATAAACTGATGCCTAAGAGTCAGAGGTAGTAAGGAACTGGGTGTTTGTGTTTGGATAGTTAGAGGTGTTTCCTTTTAATTGTATTTAAACACAATAAGTGTTATACCTGTTCTAAATACAGTTATGCTCGTCTCTGCTAGCAAAAATGCAAAGTCAATCGTGCACCGCCAACAAGTTGATTCAGTTGGACCAGTCACATGTTTAATGTTTTTGTACCAAAGATTAGTAGCACGGGCTGAGGCAAATAGACGGTAAGATTAGAACACCAAGTTTGCCAACATTGCGTATTAAATGTGATGCTTTTGGCGATGCCTGTTTGGGTGGTGAATGGATTGGTGTAAGTGTTTTGCATTCACTGTTGTCTGTAGGGCTAGACAATCGCCACAGTGGCAGCAGTAAGCAGCAACTCAATATGATTCATATGACTCAAAGCCTTTCAATAGAATAACAAATCTTTAGTAAAAACAGAAAAGGGTTTGGCAGATTGTAGTCATCACGAGATATGTCTACCATGTTCCAGCAGGCACCAGATGCACGGTGCAGACAAACAGTGCTAACAAGCGCAAACACTATGCGCTGATATCATGCCCGTCCCTGGTTTCTTTTTGTGGCTGCCCCTCCATCATCATTGCCCCACGTTCAAGTTTTTGCCCAACGGCAACTTTTGTCTACACATACACAACCACCAAGCACATCTTGAGGAACAAACACACATTCACCATGGATCCCCTCGACAACATGGCCGGCGCCCCCGTGCCCAAGAACTTCGATGCCGAGAACGCCCAGAACAACGAAGACGTACGCACCCTACCCCACGATCTGAAACAAACAACCCTGCATTCAGAAACTAACAGCCCTGTAGATCGAGAAGCAATTCGCCGTCAAAGTCGTCCAGCACATGCAAACCTACTGGTCCATCCTCGAGCGCGTCAAGGGCTCATCCCTCCGCCTGACCAAGATCGACGACGAGATCATGGAGCACCTCAAGACCGACTTCCCCGAGTTCGACCCGGCCGCCAAGGTCGACGAGGACGAGATGAAGAGCAAGGCCGGCAAGGAGCGCTGGCGAAAGTTCATGATGGCGTATGAGAAGAAGGTCGACGATTATAACTTTGGTACTATGGTGCGCGACAGACACGATGTTGAGTATGAGGAGGATACCACGATTTTCGTGCCCCGCATGCAGTTTTATGCTCTTGAGATTGCACGGTAAGTTTTGCATATGCTGGGATGACGGGGATTGAGGCTGATGAGGAGTAGAAACCGTGCTGGTCTCAATGATTGGATCTATGAGCAGGCTCAGGCTCAGAAGAGCAAGTCCAAGTAATCCAAGACATAAGAACCAAGATAAACAACAGCAGCTCTCCGAAGTGAGCCATGCGTCCACGGCGCCGGGCCTTGAGCCCACATGAACCCTTGCAGGACAGGGAACAGCCTGAGTGGACTTTCTGGGCGAGGGCGATGCAAGACGCCAATGATCTATGCAAATCATGACCACGAACGTACGATCCGAGAATTGAATCTGATGGTTTTCGTGTACTGGAATATTCCTTGATACCCTAGAAATACATGGCATCAAAGTTTGGCTCCATCATGATTTTCTACAAGTGCTCACCTTAGGGTAGGCAACTTGAAATTGAAAAGCTGATAGTTTGCACCTGAATGGCCGAGAATATCATTATGAAGTGAATCCAAGTTGGCATCTATATATTGTTCTTAATATTTGACTGTGATTTAAATGCGTTGAAAGTAGGTAGGGTTGTTGGGAAACTCAGAGAATAAAAGACTTGGTGTCTACACAATGCATTCACCAGACCCAACACACAGCTTTCACACCATTATTCCGCAGTTCAAGCATAGTTTAGTCATGTATCATTATAACAAAGCCAGAGCTTCTACTCTAAGCATTAGAATTGGCTGTGCTGAGGATCATCTCATTCCCATGTCCCAGACAATATTACACCTTCAGAAACTCATCAATATCCACCCTCTGAAAGTAGTTTATGTGTCCAAACCCAACCCAGTGCTGCGCAAGCCGGTCGTGACTGACGAATATAAGCTGACTCTCAATATACCTGTCTGTTTTCGTCAGTGCGAGCTCATTTCAAGGCCTAGACCAAGTAAGACAAGGGGCTCGTTCTGGAGTCTTACCTGAGGCGAATCCTGTATTTGCAATATGTCCTTTGCTGTGAACCGCTCTCATCCCCTGGAAGCAAGGATCTACCGGCGGACCATTGACGACACCATCGGGCCCGATGTCGTCAGCTACAAAGGTAATTTCTCCCCGCGGAACGTTGGGATCGCCAGTTAATTTAATAGCCTCCAGTCGTCCCTGAAACGTCCGTCCTTCAGTCCGTCTCGCCTCCCACTCCTCATCACCTTCGGAATCTCGTCGTACAAGACCGAGTTCTTCATCCGTGGCGCTCGTCTCATCGTCAGGTTGGTGAATGAGCAAAAACTCGCATCCGTGGGTGCTGTAATCGCCGACCCAAATACCCCTCCACGGCTTCAACACAGTCGGCGTGTATAACTTCGGGTCGAGGGTGGAGTACGTGATGAGCTCCTCACCGACGTGAATATTGGGCATTCTGCCGTCGACTGTGGTGCGCGATAATCTTAGCATATTGTATATACTACCCAAACCAGCTGCCATACCGACTCGGGATACACCACCCGCCATTTCCATCCATTGGCGAATGCGGAAGAATCGCTCTGATACTTCTTCGCGGCGCCGAGGCCGGGATGACGGTGTCTTGACGAAGATGCCCTCTGATGTTACTTGCGTGCTGCTACCCGAGACATGGTGGTTTGAAGGGATATGAGGCGGTGGCCAGATGTTGCCGTATGGGAAATTTGAGGTGAGGTTTTGCTGGGCTTCTTCTTGATCGAGCTCGCACGTCAGCATGAAATTGCTAAATAGAGCATCGATTCTGTCATCGAGAGTCACGGGCATCTCATCAGCGAAGCGATTGGCATCAGGCCGACTCAGAAAATCCTCCGGGGCTCGTTCTCCCACACGAAACTGCAGAACAGGTTTATCGAGATGAAGTTTGACTTTTGGATCGAATTCATTGATCAGAACATCGCCTTGTCCGAGGAAACTCTGCTGTATCTGCCGGTCTCTGCTCGCGAGTAATTGATAGCCCTCGATGCAACCCCGCCGAGGATCATAGCGGACGATCATAAGCCTTCCGGTGAGATCCCTATCGCAGAACCAGATTTTCTGCCTGGGGAGGAACCAGAGACGATCATGGGCGACGTATAGCTCATGGTAGCTGTCGCAGGGGCGGGGGCTTGTGAGAGTGACGCCTGGGACGTTTTCTTGAACTAGTGGGTGCCAGAGGACATCTGAGAGAGCGTGCTTATGAAGATCTCGACATGTAGCGGATATGGCGGAGAGGTCGTAAGGTGAGAGATGTGAGAGAATATTATCAATGAGTTCAGGAGGGAGATGTAGAAGAAGAGGAAGCCCGGGGTATGGATCTGACGGTGGCTCAGACAGTGGTGATTGGGGTTCACTAGAGGACATTATGGCTTGTTCTGAGAGAAGTTAAAGATGAATTGTTCCTATGTCATGAGTTCAATCAGATAAAATGTTGGATATACCTTGTTTTATCAGATCAGGGTCCAAAGCAGGGGGGGCCGAGCTGAGGAGTCGAGGGTGGATGGTCCAGAGGGTCTGGACTTGCAGCTTCAGCGGTGATGATGATGGGGGAGTCGAGTTAATGCAGCTAAGCGGAGTTCAGCCGCAGGAGATGCCGACTCTAGAACGGAACCCCTCGATTCTGGTCAGGTCATGAGAGAGAAAGAAATACGGATTAACGATTTAGGCCATGAAGGAGTTGGAGGAGTATGAAATATGTATCCGGGATATTTCGTTGACGACATGGCTATGGAAGTGGGGAGATGATCAATCACTCGCCGACGTACGGAGCATTCACCAACTCAAATAACAGCAATTACCTAACGATAGAAAACGAGAGACGACAGTTTAAAAAATTGTCTCAATGTTCAAGATCAAGTCTCGGCTACCTACTCAACATGGTCATGTCTATCAACTGCATTATCAATCTCCATCCTCGTTAAGGACTCTTGCGCCACTAGCTTCGGTGGCTGGGCCGCTTGAGGCCTAACGTAACCTCTGTCTGTCCCCCCCCGGCCTCGAAACACCAAATCTACCCCCAAATCATCAGGTCACGCGCTTCTCTCTCGTCGCTCAATAGTGAGTGCATCATTCGAAATCTCATTCATTGGACCTCAGAGCATCTTGTGCTACTGGTATACTTGTTCTCTTAGCCAATTACCAACCGCTCTAGCGACGTCATCTCCCGCTGGGAATACCTTCATCTTTCGCCGCCCACGTCACGTCGCTCTGCTCTGCTCTACTACACATCTGCATCTTTTTGTGACTTTTCTCTTGATACAACCGTGTATTCTATTCAACCGCTGTGACCGTAAACAAGCCCGCAGATGATGAGCTCGCTCTTACCGCTTATCTCGGAAATCCTTCCGATGATAATGCCCGCCTCTGCTAATATCACACGCGCCAAACAACTTGAACCAACGCATCCTACTGTTGAAGGCCCTGTTATCGAACGTTCCGCTGTTGTCGGAAAGTGCGACAACATGTGCGTAACTGGTAGGTCAAGTTGTCTTGGATACATGTCTCAGCCTTATCGCTCACACATCAGTTCTCACAACGCGTCCGCATTCCAAATCTACAGTTCGACATAACAGTGAACAAGGTAAGCTCCTCTAAACCTGTCTATTGTGGATAAAACCTGATGCTGAGTTTGTAGATACCATCATCTACGCCGTCTCGGGCAACGGCGTTCTCATTGTGAATGAGGCTGTCAACTCTGAACTGAAACACCATGATCTTGCACCTGGAGACTTCGCCTTTGTCCCCGCCTGGATCGAACATCAGGTCAAGAACGACACAGACGAAGATGTTCAATGGCTCATGATCCAGAGCGGTCCAACTCCCATCCGCGCAGACTTGACAGAATGGGGAGGCGATGTGATCCAGTCAAAGAATTGAAGCAAATGACGACGCAGTTTCATTATTATATCCTTGTATTTCATCGGCTATTCCAGAGATACCATCCACTAACTTTCGCATCTCGATCTAATCATCTGAACCACCGACTCTCTACTCACACGGTCATCAAACACTTGTGCGTGGTCCAGTTTCGGAAACATAACTACTTCAACGCCGTTGTGCGATTCCGCTACCACCCCATTACGACCGATACCAAGATTAACGCCCAGATATTCTGCAACTGCTGTAGTATTGACTATGAGGTCGCGACCAGACAGCGTAACCGCAACGTGCCTTGCATGATGGCCGTTACTTTGAGTTCCCAAGAGATCTTCTTTCCAAAGGATATTCTCACGCCAGAAGAAATGTCTCCCCAGACAAAGCGCAACACCTGGGTCGGTACTAGCGAAATACCACAGTTGCCATTCATTTGCCCTCCTGGGCCTTCGCCGAGTAAAGTTGTACGCTACATCGGGAAGATGTAGCATGATGGTCACAGGGTCGATGAGGACAACCGAGGGCACACGATGTTGAAAGCTTGGTTCATGGAGCATGTGAGTTGTTAGGACGGAGCCGTAGGAGTGTGATACCAGGGCAAATTTGTGCCAGCAGTGATGCTCCAGTATGGATGTCATATGAGCCAGGAACTCGGCCTTGTCGAGAATAGCTGGGGTGAGGCGGAACGAGATGGGCAATATTTCAAGGGCGATAACACCAACACTTCCGTTTCCGTCACCGGTCTTGTGAAGACCTGCCAGAAAACGAACATATGTCCATAACCCGATTCCGATACCGTGGAAGAAGACAACAGGGAGCTTGTCTTCAGCTGTGTGAGGGCGGTGCCAGTAACTTAACCGCGTGGACGAAGATTTGGGACCAGGGAACAGCTCTTGGGGCCGCGGGGGAAACACACAAAGTGCAGAAGAGCGAGGGCGGCGGTGGAAGTCGAATCCGTGCCAGCGAAAGGCGAAATGGGTGGCCTGATCAATAAAGAAGACGATAATATACCAAACAAGACCTCGATATGTTGTCGTGATACCATCAATAGTAAGACGAAGACTCTTGACGTTGCCCCGTCCTTCCTCGAATTTTCGACCGAGTCGTTGTTCAACAAGGCTCAGATAGTGCTCAACTTCCTCCTCAACCGCCTCCTCATCGTCCACCAACCCTGAGCTATTCGACCTCTCAAAGAAAGCCCATAATATGAACTCTCTCACATTCTCCCTCCGTATCTCCTTCGGATCCGCATCCAGAAACCACCATCTCAGATAAATCTCCAAAGACGGCACGTTTCCAAAACATCGCTCAAAAAGGGCCTTTCGGTCTTGGCGCGACAGCGCTGGTGGGTGGTCTGCATCCCGTTTGAGCCGCTGGAGGTATGGCCTGTATATAAATAGATAGAACACCACTTCTGCCAACAGCGCAGCTAGCAGGACACACACAAATGGCAAGACGACGGATACAGGTTGAATAAGAGGGAGGAATAAGATGAGAAAGATGTAAATTAGAGGCGTGTAGCGAAAGAAGGCGATGGATAAACGAATGAAGGCCCATTCACCGAATGATGTGCCGATCATGTTGATATGACACTGGCCGATTCAGACGGGGCTATATGTTTTGAGACAAGAAGTTGTGGCTTTTCATGGAAGTCAACTAGAAAGAATTTGGAAAAGAGGAAAAGATCGGTGACGGGTTTGTTGGATGCATTCTTCTGTTGGGGCGATTGTGGGAGGATGAGCCAGCTGGAGCTGTACAAGGGTCGCAAACACGGAAGGATTGTGGCTTGATTCGTGGCTCGTGTGAGCGTCAATGACCTGGAGACTCGCTCCAGTGGGGCCGTGTCAGGTCCACTCACTGTGGTGGGGCGGACCGTCAGTGGATGCTTCGGCGGGCCGTACCAAGACTTGACCCCACGATCTTCAACGACTTCATATCAACATCAGATTAGAGGTCACTTCAGATGCCAAGCAGCAAACTCGTTTATCAGATAAACTATCTTTTGTAGTCGTATGCAAGCATCCGATGTCAATCCTGTGCTATCATGTCCATCATCAATAATTCCAAATAATCATGAGGACCATGAGTAACGTCGCACGCCAACATCTGAAGATAATAGGTTGTATAAGCTGCAAAGGGCTCCTCGCTTCCATGCAGGGGCCTTGAATCTTTGTGCTATGCCTGCAGCCTGTGGAGTCCGCCGCAGCGTTGAAGTGGATGCAGGGTGCCAAGGAGAGCCGTACGCAAGCAATCAGTTTCTAGCTACGGGAGCACAGAATGGTCACACTGCCTTATAAAGAGCTGAGTCTTGAGCAATACTGAGAAGCACGGGGTATGAGTGGTTGCAAGAACGAAATGTGACAGCCCTGCATGCTTTGCATACGGTTGAGGTAGTACCTGGGGATGCTGCATCTTTGTGAGAGCTGGCGCCCCATCTTTCAATCCTTCGCTGAGCCACATCTGAACCCAAGCGTTTGCTACCCGAATTTGAAGATTGTACGATACTGTTGGCGGCCAGGATTCCAGTCTATAAGACTTACATACTTGGTGCTTGGCTACACGCTAAGCTTGAAGGGTATCCACTTGTTGCAGGTTTCACAGTGCGTGGGTTCTTTTCTCTACCACCTCTCCTCACCGTCCCCCGCCGTAGTTTGTAAGTACTCGGCCAGTACTGAGACAGTGGGGAGCTGTCAGGCACCCAATTGATCCTATCACACTTCACACCCACTACATTAGGACGTTGCGAACCATCAAATCCGCAACCTCCCCCCCGTCTGCCCTTTTCCACTTCTGAGAACTTGGCCAGTTGGTATCACGCAAATTCGGGGGCTCATTTACGCATTCTCCCGAAAATACAGGATCTCGGATCCAATTACATACACTCACAATCTGGGTTACATGAAATACTACACGCAACGTTGCGAGGCTTACGAAGCCAGGAGGGATGACATCTCTTCATTTACTTAGGTATACATAATCGCTGCCATAGCATATTCAGCTTTATCGACAATGTACCACCCATGTATACAAGTAGCTTCTTCAAGTGGTGCGCATATTGATACATAATGGACAAGTATTCTTCACCAATATCATCGAGCACCATGCGCACCCCTCGACAGCCCCGGCACATGCGGGTGATTGCAGAAATCTCATCGCAGTTGCACATGCAATCGCAACAACGCTAGGGTACATATACCATATATGTGTTGGTGCTCGCAGTGACTTTGATACACCTTCTCGGTCTGTATGACCGGCGTTGTGGTAGATACGGGCTTGTCAAACCGGGGTGATTTACTGGACTTGCTTATTGGGCATGCAAAGGAAAGAAGAGGAAAGAGGAAACATAAACAACTTCAAGTGTTGCAGATTGACCCAATTCCATCGGGTGACCTAGATAGCGCTGCAAAGAGTTGAGTTACGCATAAGGCCTTCGGTGGTCTGTCGCCAATGAGACTGCCTTATTATCTTCCGGTGTCTTACACGACACGATGGCGGATCGTGCATACAGAAGAACCCAATCTGGTTTCGTTGTCGAATTGCATGAGGAGCGAGGAGTAGAAAGACGACGATAGTTCATGTGCTTGAGCGTGGGGGGAGGGATAGGCTAGGGGTGAGGTTGTGTGAGGTGCTTGATACTGCACTCTGATTGGACGATGCGGGGGGGAGTATGAGTGTCGTTCCTTGGGGCTCCCATATATAGTCCTCCTCCCCCCTCGACCTTTTCCTCTCATTCTCCCCCTTTCGTATCACTTCAATCTTCCCATCAGAAACCCATCAAACCCCCATCAAAAAAACTTCCCAGTCTCCTTTCCAATTCACTTGCATCACTTGATAGCGTTCAAGAACCCTTTAAGTCCAAGTAGGACAACCTTGCATCCACACCTGTCCTACATTGCTGTTGCTCTCACTTGATCTCCATATATCCCATCACACTTGTGAGCGTCCACTTCCACTTAGCATGGCGATCAACCCTTTCCTCAATAACGACGAGATGACTTCTCCTCGTTCTTCCCGCTTTCCTCCCTTGTTGTCCTCCGCCCCAGAGTTTACACAGAACAGTGCCCTGTCGTCCCAGAACCGGGCCACTGGAAAGAAACTCCATTCAAAGAGGCGCAGGTCCCAAGACGAGCCCGCTGCTGGTAGCGCTGCCTCTAGATCACGCCGCTTGGCTGAGATCCCTCACCGTGTTGAGCGGATCAGAGAAGCGGGTGCTCGCCTGCGGAATGAAATACCCAGAACACCTGGCCCATACCAGCTGCCAGACTTGGATGAGTGCTCGAACAGAGCCCAGCTGTCCTCTCCTAGTCTGGAGCCAGAATATGAGCTCTATCAGACGGCTCTGCACAACCCACATGGTGTCTCACTTGAGGCGGCCATTGATGACTGGCGAGGTAGCTGGCAACCATCCCGTCTCGCTCCTGGCGGAAGCTTTGCTTACGCGGGGTCCTGGTGCCACTCAGCACCTATGGAACCTAGTCACCTGGAGCAAGAGTGGCACATCTCTGAACAAGTTGTCCTCACAGACGACTGGCGCCCCGAGACGCCCAGGGATACTCGACTCTCCACGCCAGACTTGCCTCCACTGTCGACAGACTTTGAGTTTTGTCCGTGCCATCGCTCAGGCGAGCATGAACAAGATATGATAAACCAAAAATTCTACTTGGCGACAAGATCCAAGATGGACGTGCAGAGTATGTTAATACTTACATGGCCAAGAGGCCTCCTTCTCTTGCTGATGAATGCAGTGATAAATGCGCTGGCGCACATCGCACAGGACCAAACAGCATCTGGAAGTGAGCTCCGAGACGTCTCGCGAGAGATGCAGGATGCGTGATGGTGGAGTGAAGGTAGGATTGGCGACAAACGTATAGTTTTGAGATCTGGTGTTTATAAACTGGCAATGCGAATTGAGCGATATTTTCGAGAGCGGCAAAAGCTATTAATAATTTGTTAGGTGTATATAGAGTGTGTTAGTATATCGCGTCTAGAGAATGATCATATGCAAGCATTATGTGTTGAATGTTGCTTTTGAGGATGAATGTCATTTGCTGCTTGTTGTAGGGAGGAGTGACATATTGCGAGTGTCAGAATAAAGATAGTCGGACAAGTGACGATGTAAAGTGAGTGAGGTTATTGGCAATGATAGAAAAATGAGGCATTGATATGCCTTGATGATGTGTTTGACTAAAAGTCTGATGTTGAGGAGACTCGAGGGACCCAAAATTGGGGAAGATCTGTCGGGTCGAGTGAGAAGTGAGACTGAGACTGGGAGGGTGAAAGAGCAGCAGGCAGAAGCGCCTGTTTAGCCTGAGGCAGAAAATGAGGCATCCAGGTCCCGGACATAAACTGGCAACACGTCAGACCAGACGAACGACAAGAGGCCGATAATTCGGTAGATGAGGCTCAAATTAGATTAGACAGCCAGACTGACGAATCTGCTGCGTTGCGATCATGCAATGCCATCTCAAAACGTACCTATCGTCTAACCTGAGAACTGACAGCGTGTTTCTCTACCAGTGCGTGCCGCTACATATGCTGTGCACAGTGACGAATGCCAGCTGACTTGACCTTGTGGTGACTGACAATGGGCACAGCATAGAATTGAAGCCTCATTCCCATGTCATTTTGCTGTGGTGATTCCGTTAGAAACGCTGCCATGCCATGGCGGAGCTGCTTAGGTTTAGGCTGGCGTGGTTGATTGACCGACCCAATGAATGGAGTCTCAAAAACACAGCATGAGAGGTGAAAAATAACCCCACGTCATACTTGTAAGGCCATTATCAACGCCACTATCAGAGTTTACAATTAAAACTAGAGTCGTGCGTTGTTATTTCATCTCTATTGTTCAACAGTTGGGCTTTTCATGTTAACTACAGCACCAACATCGGCTGGCTTCTTTCTCAGTCTCACCAACGGAATTGGTTACGTCATTCATAATCGCCTTCATTCTTGATACAGCAAATGCTTTGATCACACTTACAAGCAATATAGAGGATACACGATAGACAAAAGAAAATGGCAGAGAATTACGTCCTTCGCATCACAGCTGGCCCTGATTACGATCAATCGCAACAGGTCGAGGTCCCAGTCAACACCGCCAAGCCCATCACCATCAAGAGCGATCGCGCTGACATCGAGCTCAACGTCCGCGTCAACGACTACAAGGGCCTTCCTCGCAACTCACCCACGACTTCACCATACTTCTCAACCGAGCCTCACGCCTACAACCGGGACCAGTACAGCATCTCATTCCGCTTCACACCAAAGAAGCCCTCCAATGACGAGGGCGATGGTATCAGGGCTACGGATCTTCAGTTCGGCAATGACTTTGATCATCCCATTCGAGATCGTCTACCGCCTGGCTTCAACACGGCTATGAGTATAGTTCGCTGGTGGATTGATCCAGGTCTGGATGGTGATGCTTATGCTGATAAGCCCTTCTTGTACGGTCCCGCGTTGAGTTCTTTCAACACCATACATGTGGGGAAAGGCGAATTTGATGAAGACAAGGGTGGCCTTTGGTTCGAGGAGGGTGGCGATGAAAACGGCCTCGAAGCTCGTGAGGAAGTTGGCGCTCCTCTCACCAGCAAGGCGAGAATGAAGTGGGCTCTCAGAGCCGATGCCAAAGAGAAGTGGGTGTTTGAGTATGACCAGACATACGGCTTGGACTTCTTCAACCCATACCTCAACTTCTCGGACCTCGCGTTGAACCTACCTGGCTTCCAGCTGCCCATCATGAAGTACTGGGACGGTCAAGGTCTCAGGTAAGCCAAGCCCAACCTTCCACTTCCACAGCACCGGGACATTCTGTCACACTCATTCCATGCCTTTCCGTTTACACTCGTTACAGGCCCGGCCCGAAACGCTCACATCAACTCAGATATGTCTTGCGCAACAAGGAAACCGGGGAGCCGTACCTCGTGATTCTGTTTTCACTGTATCACAAGGATTATGTAAACGAGGATGGGTCGTTGAAGGAGGGGGCACAGGATTCTTTCAAAGAACCTGACAAGGTTGCGGATGATGAGGAGTTTGATGGCGATGGAGCGTTGAAAAAGGCGACAGAGCAGCTGGGGCCCAAGATTGATGAGAAAGGAAACGAACAGACGAGTGTTGACGATCTCGATTAGGGAATAGAATTAGGCTGGCCAGGGCGTAATAATATTATCTAGATCTCGGGACGATAACCTAAAAGAGTAGACAAGAAACAGGCTTCTTGGACTGGTTCGTTTCGAGCAATGGATCGTATCCAACTTATTTTCGGCACCGTCTCTCATTCGTTCCCGAAGATCCAACTGTGGCTTCACACGGGTTGAATCATTCAACCATTAACATGAGGCTAATGAGTAATTGATGTAACAACGGAGAATCCGGTCACATGCGCATCCACGTGCCCATTTATCATCGCTTTTCTTGGGTTCGCACTCGTCACAAAGATACAGTATCAGTTACAGATCCTTGGTACCCTCCACGCATAAATGGCAGCGCAGAATCTTTTTCCCGTCCACTAACCGTACACGTGTGCCCAGATTCCAGAGATTGCGTGCGGGGTGGGAATCTCAGATCTGCAAACGAGATAGCCGGTAACAGCAAACGCTAAAAAAGACACCTCTGGTTATTGCCTATCCTCCTCAAAAGGTCGAGACTGTTCCTCGGGTACACGGTCCAATTGGATATCGTCTCGGCTTCTATCATCCGAGCGTGGCTTTCCTAAAGAAGTGGCTGCCAGACGGCATCTCGAAATCCAGCAGGTAGCTACTAAGTCTGTTGGTGATGGGTGACTTGGCGTGCGAAAGAGGCTTGGTCTAGGGGTTTAGCGTCTGGCTTTGTTCACGTCCGTCTTGTTCCCGATGCCTTGGGCCCGGGTTATGATGAATGACTCCGGAGTGCGGCATTGTCCCCCGGATGGGTTATCTGCGAAACGTTGTATACGTGGGATGCCGAGAGACGAAACTTGATCTTCTCAACATCCTATCTACGCTTCAACTGGCCCTGTAACAACGGTCGGAGTTTTGTGCTTCTTCAGTTGGGGTCCATGTCTTACACGCAGTCACTGACTGATCGACCCAAGATATCACTGCCCTCTCGCTGACGTCCCTGTCTCTGACCTGGCCGTGCCGCACAAACATCTCCTCCCATCGGAGAGAATGTGTTTCCCGTTAGCGTTTCCCAGTGTCCGAGTCACACCTTAAACGTGGGCCTAGTAGGCGGATACAGCGCCAAGATATCATTATTCCCGTTGGTATCCCGCCTTTTGACCCTCACCCAGCCCTTGATAATCCCGGGTTTACGCTCCGGATACAACACGGTCGTTGTTCCTGTTCTGTTCTTATTGTAATCATAATCCGCCCTTGTGTCTCCCATCCATTCTGCTCTTCTTCTCTCACCGCTGTGTGTCTGGTGAAGTATTCGGAAGTCGTTAAGATATCGCTGCTGTATAATTTGTCTGTTTCTGGATATTGAACACCACGAACTATCGCTATGAAGGAATCAGATACGGTCCAGACTGCGGGTGCTTCCGTTCAGGACCATGGCGATCTTGAGATTGGACCCAGCACTCTCCCGCCTTCACCAGCACAACCGAATGTTGGTAGTGAAGACCCCATATCCTATCTATATCTAACACTCGACACTCCCATACCATCACTACCCTCACCAGACTCAAACACTACACAGAATCTCCCACCATGCCCAGATCTTCGACCCTACGCTTCACCCTTCACGTTGCCTCAAGCACGCAAGAACATCTTCCTCGCACTCTCGTGCATCGCAACAATGCTGACTGCATATACTGCTGGAACCTACTCCCCACCCTCAAGAGCAATGGCTAGGGATATCGGGGCAAGTCATACAGCTACACTCGCCGGAATCACGACTTTCTGTGCGGGTTTCGCCATTGCGCCCATGGCGCTCGCTCCCATTTCCGAGATCTGGGGTAGACGTCCCGTTTTCATCGTCGCTGGTTTTGTATTCGTCATCTCCCAAGCTGTCTGCTCTGTCATGCCCAACTTGACTGGTATGCTGATCGCCCGCTTTTTCGTTGGTGTCGGCGGTTCTGTCTTTAGTTCCGTAGTGGGCGGTGTTCTCGCTGATCTGTGGGAGAAGGAGGAGAGGAATACCCCGATGGCTCTTTTTAGTGGTTTCGTCCTCTTTGGGACAGGTCTTGGACCGTTGGTGTCTGCAGCCTTCGTCAACGATCTTGAGGACGATACGATGGCTTGGAAATGGTCGTTTTGGCATCAAATCATTCTTGATGGACTGCTGTTGGCCGCCATCTTGTTCTTCTTCAAAGAGACGCGAGGCTCGGTTCTGCTGTCACGCAAAGCCAAGAAGTTGAATCAGTGGTATCAACAGCTTGAGGATGCAGGTGTCTATGGAGTTTGGGTGGTCGACCCTCGAGAAGATACCTCCAGTTCGTCAGCATCCAGCGTCAAGACCATGCCAGGACACGAAACGATGTTCGAGTACAACCGACAAACACAACTGCGAAGAATACGATGGCTCGTTGAAGCCGACGAACAGCGACCTCCTCTTCGACAAATGATGGCTACCTCTATCATGCGACCTTTCTATCTCTTGTTCACAGAACCAGTCGTCTTTTTCTTTTCTCTTTGGGCTGCTTTCTCTTGGGCGGTCCTTTACCTCTCCTTCTCCATCGTACCCTATCTCTACTCCGGCAACTACAACCTGTCCATGCGAATCTATGTTGCGATGATGGTGTCTGCTATTATCGCGACTGTGGTCGGCATTCTTCAAGAGAACCTGATGAAACATCCTCTCTGGAGCGGACACGTTGATGAGAAGGAGGTTTCTCGCTTCTGGCGATTTATGAGGAAGCATTTCCCTGCTGATTCTCCCGAGGCACGGCTATACTTTTCCTGTCTTACTGCCCTCTTGCTCCCGGCTGGTTTGTTCGTTGCCTTCTTGAGTCCCATTAGCACGAGTCACTACACACAAGCTATTGGTATTGGCTTTGCGAACTGGGGTATCTACTCTGTCTACCTTGCCACGTTCAACTACCTCGCTGATACATATCACATGTACGCCTCTTCAGCCCTTGCCGCACAGAGTTTCTGTCGCAATGTGCTTGGTGGCATATTCCCTGTGTTAACCGGCTTCATGTTTGACAATCTTGGTTTGAGAAACGCAGGTTGTGTGTTGGGCAGTATTGCCGCAGTTCTGACACTTATTCCATGGGTTCTGGTATTCTTCGGAAGCAGAATTCGGGCCAGAAGCAAGTTTGCCATCGTAAGTTTACACACCGCCCCTATATTCTTTGGATTGAGGGTTTGTTGCTAACTCTTGACAGTCTCTACAAAAGCAGTGAGGATATTTGTCCATGACAAGGCGGAGTCTAGTTAGAGTCTTGTTGTTTCTCTAGATGGCACAAAGAGTTGTGCTTGTATGACCTAATGAATCTAAACGGCCTATCATAATCATCATTGAATATATCGTACACATCATCTGTTCTCTATCTTTCAGCCACATGTCAGGTCAATACGTCGTAGCGGCGTCTCTGCTCAAAACTCTCTTCTTCTTCTTGAGCTTCCCCTTGCCGTAATTGCTCTTGAACCACGCAATAGTCCTCTTGTCCAACGTATCTCCCTTCGAACCCTCCTTTCGTAGATCCTCACATGTGCGCTCCGACAAGCTAGTCGCACTTCTCTCACGAGTGCTCCTCAGCTTCTGTAGATCGCCCACGATGACAGGGAGGAGCAAATCTCCACTAGTGTCGATATGAGGGGGGGGAAGCTGTACGCAGCCCTCCCAGATGCGCAAGGAGCTGGGGATGTCATCGGTAGCGGAGACTTCGTGGTCGTCGAGCGAAAGAATTCCATCCCCCGTATCGACGTAGGACTTCTGGCCGACTAGTTTAGGCCATATCGTCGATGGCGCAACGCGGTATGCGTATCTCTTGGTGATCTTGCTGTTATTCGAGAACAGCGTGCCCATAAACCGCGCTGTATACTTCTCGCTGAAACCGCACATGCGGACCGATCCGATGCGCCCCTTGAGATGGAGGACGCTGTTGCAGAAAAGGAGGTACGAGTCGGGGCAATACTCCTCCACGGGTGCTACAGTTGGGTAGGTTGGACTGATGGCATCGGGTAGACTTGGACTTTGTAGGCCTCCAGCATCCTCGTCGAAGTTGAATCGTCGGGGTGTTGTCGCTATTGGACTGTACGGCTCTGGTGTTTTGGCGCTTCGCGATACTGATCGGGATGCCGAGCGTGAGCTCGGTCGACTACTGATGACACGAGGTGGGGAGGCGATAGTTCTTCGAGGTCTTGTTCCGTAGAAACGTCGACAGAGGAGAACCAGACTCTCCATGGGGCATGATTCCTTTCGCTTCATTTGTGCATTGATGAAACCTTGGAGCAGTTTCTCTATCTTGTCAACTTTTGGTGACAACTCTACAGCCCCAGGCTCGGAGCCGCAGCCCAAATGCGTCATGTCGATTTCGATGACGATATCATTTGCGTACATGCCGTAGTTGTTAAGCCATGTTGTTGCGAGTGGGCTTACTCTTGGTCCAGTGAATGGCGATAAGACGGCGTGTAGTTTCGTGTTCTGCAGAAATGCGACAAGAACGTCGGCGCGAAATGCAAACGAGACTTCAAAGTAGGAGGATATTTGCAGTAATGTTGATGAAGGCGATTCAAAGTCTTGTTTGCGCCAAACATCACGGCTCAGTGCATGTTTGTTCAAACGCAGGGGCTTGTCGCAGGGCGGGAGCAGATAGCGACAGATCCGGTACCGCACAGAATCAGGCAGTAGGAAATAACCAGAACTTGGTTTCTTTCTTGCATGGTTCTCGTAGAAAGAATCAAGCACCTTTTCGAAACTCCCTTTCTCAAAAGCACCGTGGTACACAGCATCAAGTGTCCGATCCCAAGCCGGGAGCCCTTGACGATGCGCACCCTGAGACGCACCCAGCCCTGGAAACACAGTAGAAATAGGCGTAGCAGGCTGCGAGCGGTTCTTCCAGGATGAAGGATTAGAGACACTTCTTGTGCGCACTTTTGCGCTGCCTTGAAGGGGCATTATGAAGTCAGCCGAGTTGTCTGTGTTTGTGATGCAGAGGTAAAGACTGGAGACGCACTCATCCTCAGAGTCTCGAGACGCTCAGAAATGTCATTTTTCGTCTTGATTGAGCCGACGCGACGGAGGAGGGAGGTTACTGATGTGGATGGCGATACAGAAGGTGATGATGATACTGGAGTCGCCATTGCAACGGTACTGACGCTGACACTGTCGCTGTCGCTATCACTATCACTGCCCTGGCACTGGCGCCGACTTTACCCATTTCTCTGTACAGATTGGATCACAAGGGATAGGCAATTAAACACACAATGCGAGCGAGGTCCAAGGTGTGAGGGATTATTAAACAAGTCGTCGTTTCTCGTACTAAGGTTCTGCCAGAGATAAACTTTGGTCCGTCTGGTGATTTACAAGTAAGACATCTAGTATGAGATCAGTACAGGTTAGGTAATCCCTAACCTCCTGGTACGATTCATGTCAGGTAGTCAGAGTCAGTCTACTGCCCATACAGTATTTAACAGCGGAAAGTTACAGTCTGGTTGCCTGAGGTATCTTGCCGTTTATTTCTTAGTTTATAAACTATGCTTTGGCGGCAACTCTTTATTTGGAAGCTATTCCTCTAACTTTCATATCACGCGAAGTGAAGACTCCATCATGTGGCCTCGTATAATTATACCTTATATCAGACATTCTATACTCAAGTCCAAAGCATGAAAGCCAAGAAAGATAAACTATATCGTTTGAGCCAATCTTCGATGTACCACTCATGGATCAAATAAAAGAAGCATGGCCGATCCGTTGTTCATTAAGTCGGCAACATGTCATGGGAGGTATCTCATCATTTCAACCCTGGAAGGGAGAAACACTATAGCGAAAAGGTTCTTTCCTCATATTCTTTTGTCAGAAAGTCTATCGCTACTTCTCAAGATGTCTAAAGCTGGGCGATTTCTAGAAGAAGAAGAAGGAGTAGAAGAAAGTCTATAAGTGGTCGATCGACTCCTCAACCATGGCACAACGTGGTGAGTTCTTGAGAGTAACTCTCTCTAAACACGAAGCTTTCTTGCGCGCAATACCAATATTCTCACAAACTTTCGAGTGAACCTTTCGGTATTAAGGTAAATATCTTTAAAAAAAAAAAAAAAAAAAAAAGCTATATATTTCTTCTCTTTTCCACTCGAGCTTCTCTCCGTTCATCCTCAAGTCTACCCGTCTCTCCTAATTATTTGATCCTCGCGCACTCCAGGCTCAGCAAACATCACTTGAATTCAACTTGATATCCGCGATCAGAATGGCTTCAACATCGATACCGGTCTTCGACGCCAACATAGTAATCCCTTCATTAACTACAAGAGTCAGAAGCAGCTTGACCATGCCAACTCCAACATTACTAGCCGCAAGCTCGACAAGCAACACAACCGTCAGAGCACAAGACTATCCCATCTTCAAACCCGACAGAGATGGCATCATTTCCTTGGCAATTCTTGCAGTCATCTTGGCCTTCTTCGTGGGAATAACACTCCGAGATCTTTTTGACAAGAGGCGCACTGGCGAATTCAAGGAAGACAAGAAGAGTTGTGGAATGTTTTTCCGAACCCTTTTATGCCTCCCTTGTATGCTCTGTAGAAAGGACAACGTGAGGCGGCCGTGGATCAAGTTCACGAATCTCTTCCGCTCCAGCGACAACCAGCGCGTGGTAAAGAGGTTGGATCAGAACGGAATCGAACTGGACGAGAGACTCGAGAGCGGTAAATCAGTCGAGGGTTTTAATGGTGCCTGGTCGCCAAAGAAGGCCTTTGGTTCAGAGAAAACTCAAAAGAGTTACAAAGGCAAAGCCATCGATACTACCGTTTTCTCTCAAGTCACCGAGTTGAGCGTGGACCATAACAAAGACGACGAAGGCTTCACGCCTACTCCTGTACACGGAGCCGGCACAGGGGCTGCCCGGAATAGTGCTACTGAACATGATAACACTTTGGGTGTCTATAACCACGGAGATTTGTCCACCCCGAAGGCAGGTTCTAGCTCGACAAACCACCACCACGTCGCTAGTTCGAGTTCAGCTTCAGCCGGCCGTAGCCATTGGTGGTCGTCCGGTCATGGTCATGGCCATGGAAATAGTTACAGTCACAGTCATAGCAACTCTCACAGTCATGATTATGGGTCGCATTCTCATGATTACGGTCACACTGACTCCGGTGGCTTTGGTGGATGTGATGGCGGCGGCGGCCACGACTAATACAGGGTTCATACGGGATGTTGTGACTTTTGGTTAACTTACTTTCCGGGGGGGGTTTAGACTTGGCTGGAGTAACATGCCGGGAATGTTTGATGGCTCGGCAGGGAGAATCTTTGTTGTCGATACGGAGGTTTCGATGACCAGAGCAGTCTCGGTTCGGTACAGTACTGAGCACGTACTGTAGAGTTGAAATAGGAATAGAAATGAATTGCTTATCTGCTATCTAACCACCTGGTGAATGTCAGTGGTAAAGCTCACCATCGGGTTCGGGCCACGGCCATTAAGCTTCTCCATGACACAAGCTGCGTCGATATATACTATCGCATCAACTACATCTTTCACATACGACCAAAGCTCGTAGAAAATACGGGATCCCGTCCGCTCTCCCATAGTCAAGCTGCGAAGCGCTGGATTAGTAGTTGGGTCGGTGACGACCAGCGAATCCCCGGTGTTGTATGTTTTTTTGCTAATTCTTCCTTTTTGTGGACGATGTGGGCCTAATCGCTTGTGGTCATTGACCGAAGGATTGTATGTAAGGCTGTAGATTAAAAGTACTGGGTGGTTGGTGTTGATGAGGAGGAGACAGTCCCTCCTCTATACCAACGGCTAGAAAACACCAAGCGCAAGTAACATAAACACCAGGATAAAGATATCCATAGAACAGAGTGATTGGATCAGCATCTTTTGAGAGCTTCAGATTGAGAAGCTGATGATTGGCATTTTGAAGAGCTCGGTATCTGTAATCCTGCTCGAGCTATACTGTTGCGATGAATACTAAACACATTGATACCGGTCTGAGAACGAACGAGCCGTATCCGAAGAAGGAAAAGAGGTTTCTCTGCTTGAGTTGAACCTGGCCTGCATTTTTCATGTGCGGCAGGTGAGAAGGATCTGCCCTATCCATGATTATCCTTGTCATAATCTACGGTGTGAAGTTGCTGCAGAGTATATAGTATATGCCTTTGACACGGGGTAAGCAAATGAGCGACAAGCCGTGCAGCAAGCTAACAGTCTCAGCAATCAAGAAGAGGATCACTTCTCTTTCCGTATTTGTTGAGGAACAGCAAGTTGTCTTGGCCAACGAAAGGTCAAGGACAAGATTCCGGCGATTGGCATCTGTGCAACTTACACGGACACGTAGTACGGAGTACACGAAGCTGTTTTCGTGCTCGGTCGGATACAAGTCAGTTTGCTGATCTAGAGCTTGGTTTAGTACATCCCCTGGCTGGGTAAAAGCTACTAGAAGCGTTAGAGAGCCTCTGCCATCTTATGGGACGGACGTCCTCTATCTGATGAACAACACAGAAGATATCGGTATCTTTGTCGTCGGGGATTGATACGAGGTTACTAACATTTGGCTGACCGGCAGTTGTGCCGCTTAAAAGTGGCTGCAGACGATTACAGGGGTCCCATCGCTGAGCCGTAGCACCTTCAGGGGAGTTACCTTCCATTCCGGGCGTCTTTCGGCGTTTCGACCAATGATATTTGCTTGTCATGTGTCAAGTGACGTAACTTTTAGCAACAAAGAGTCGGCGATTGCAAGTTGATCGGCGACCAAAATAATGGCCACGGTCTGTGAACCTCAAGACAGCGACGACTCTAAGTCACGAAGCTTGTCTCGGCATCTCATCTCAGGTAATTAATTGCTTTCTTCTTACTCGTTCCTGCTGTTCACGTGTCACGTTGCTCACCGCTGGGCTTATCATGAAACAGAAAAGGGCTTATATAAAGTGAGATTCTTCATCTCATCTCATCTCATAGCCTTGATGATTGTTCTCCGAGATATTCCCCGACCCCATTTTTGTTAGAGATCCATCGAGTCCACTGTGACGTCTGCTAGAGATTTGTTTCGTTTGCGACAATACTCACAAAGCTCTTCTAGGCGATGCATTGTGCCTCGTTATTAGAGTGACTCTCTCAATTCTTCTGTGGCCATGCTCTCGCGATCAACACGGCGCTTGGCCAGCCAGCTACGACCCCTACGATCTTTATCAACCCCTGTATCGCAAGCTCCAGCGAGGGCACAATCTCGCGCCTTTGTCGCAACACGACTTGCGAGATCTGCATCGACAAAACCTCCCGCCTCCGACAAGTCTGCGACGATATCCAGAGATCCAAGCACTTCCTTCGCATTTCTCCTCGCTGGAGCAGCCTCCTTCTACCTCGCATACAGCTTCGCCCAACAACCTCCGACGCGATGCGACGCCATCTCCCATGACGAAAACGACCACGATCCTCGAGATCCTTCCCTTCCTCGATATCGCATTAACGAAGTACGCAAGCACGATGCCCATTCTGATAACCCCTGGGTCATCCACCGCGACAAAGTCTACGATATCACTGAATGGATAGGCGCACATCCTGGCGGCGATGTTATCCTTCGCGCGGCGGGCGGTTCCATTGATCCCTACTGGGATATCTTTTCTATACACAAAAATGACTACGTCTACGATATTTTAAATCAGTACCTAATTGGGTACGTCGACCCGGCAGATCTCGTTGACGGGCGGCCGGCGCGAGAAGAGATCGAGGATCCTTTCTCGGATGATCCAGTTCGACATCCAGACTTGATTACAATGACGCAGAAGCCCAGAAACGCAGAGACGCCCGCGTATGCTATGACGAATGACTTTCTCACACCTAATGACCTTTTCTACGTGCGCAACCATATGTGGGTGCCATCAATCGCCGAGGACCCAAATGATCACAATCTCACCATAGAACTTCCTGACGGAACCACAAAAGAATACACCCTCGCGGATCTCAAGGACCGCTTCAAATCCCACAAAGTCACAGCCGCTCTTCAATGCTCTGGCAATCGCCGGCGACACATGAATGAGGAATCAGGTCGCAAAACAAATGGTCTTCCGTGGACTGCTGGCGCTATCTCAAACGCCTGCTGGGAAGGCGTCTTGCTCTCTGACGTACTGGCAGATGCAGGCTTTGATCTGCATTTGGGCCTCACGGGAGAATCCGAGGCAAAGCATGTTCAGTTCAATGGTCTAGAAGCTTACGGTGCCTCGATTCCCATCAAAAAGGCTATTGATCCTCAAGGCGACGTGATACTCGCCTACAGAATGAACGGCCAGACTCTTCCGCGAGATCACGGGTTTCCTCTACGGGCTATCGTTCCCGGGCATGTTGCTGCGCGATCCGTCAAATGGCTGAACCATGTCACGCTGAGTGACGAGGAGAGCACATCTCAGTGGCAGCGGCGCGATTACAAGTGTTTTGGACCGAACCAGACCAAAGTCGACTGGGATTCAGCACCCGCTATCCAAGAATTACCTGTCCAGAGCGCCATTACAAAGTGCAAACTTGGCGATTGGACAGCCAAGGATGACAATTCTCACACTTATACAAAGCAAGCTTCATTGGCTGGCTACGCATACTCTGGTGGAGGCCGCGCCATCGTTCGTGTCGACGTCTCCTTCGATAACGGCAAAAGCTGGTCTCAAGCCTCCATCCTTCCCGACTGTTCCACAAAAGAGGGTGAAGAATCGCCTTGCTATGGCCACGCAGCCTGGGCATGGCGGAGGTGGAAGTTTGACGGTGCGGTCCCGTTGGAGGCTTTTGAACCCGCACCATCTGGGAAGCGATGTGCGACGTTTGTTGTGAAAGCTACAGACGAGGTGTACAACACACAACCAGATAGCCACGCGGCAACGTGGAATATTCGCGGTAATCTTGCTACGGCGTGGCATCGGGTGAGGATCTGTGATGAGGGCCCTACAGGGTCAGAAACAAAAGTGTAGAATTGGTTGAATAGCAGTCGTAATGGGTTTTGATGTTATGGTAGGAGTTTGAGAGCAGGCGAATGGGTTTTTGGTTACTGGACTGGCGATAAATGGCGGTCATTACAGCCATACACGCACACAATGGGTGCTTAATCATTAGAACAACGACTTACATCAGAGTGTAACAACATTCTCTAATCGAATTATGACAAAAAAAGATCACAGGTGGTAGACCACCCAATTCTATTCTCGGCTAAGTGAATACATCGTCCCCAGGCATATTGTACATTAGCCTTTGCCCCATACCTGCTCTATTCGCTTGACCTGCCCTCTAAGTGTACAATCCAACTATGTCCACAGTATCGATCTCGCTTCTGAACTGTCTCGAGACACATTCACACCTACTCGTCATCATCATCGTCATCCTCCCCGGCGTCGGTGAAGTACTCGAACTCCCTAGGCACAGGAGCCTCTTCATCGTCATCGGAGTCTTCATCGACGGCGGTCAGTACACCCGCAGCAGCAGCGGCACCTGAGGCATTACCACCAGGAGTCTGGGGCTCGGCGTCGAGCAGGCCGAATGGTGAACGACCTTGGTTGCGAAGCAACTGTCCGAGCATAGCGCTGTTAGCTCCTCCTCTAGACTCGGCAAGACTGTCAAGCACAGCCCGTTGAGCGCCGGCTCGTCCGCCTCGCCCAGTTTGCTGACCAGCCACAGGGGCCCGTTCGGTCGTAACCTTCTTGAGCTTTTCCTCAAGTAGACTCTTCTCCTCGCCAGGCTGGCTATCGTGCAGCAGCAGGGGACCACCAGTGGGCTGTAAAAAGTTAGCAATGCAAACGACGCAGCGAGACTTGTATGCTCACCTTCTTAACGGGCTTGTATCGGCCGGCGGGGAAGCTGATATACTTGAGTTGACCAGGGAGAACTCGGGTCATATTTTCGATTTCGTACCCAACCTTCTCCTTCTCGGGCTTCTTCTTGGTGTCTGCAGAAGCCGCCGGTTCCTTCTCTTGCTCTTCCTTCTTATCCTTGGTCTCGTCCGCCTTCTTGTCCTCGTCCACGTCCATCTTGTCGCCACCGCTCTTAGAGGGGGCGGTATCGATATCCATGCTCTCCCTTCGCTGAGCGCGCTCCTTCTTTTGAGCTCGTCGTTTGGCCTGCGCAGTTGTTGACAGGATCGCGGTGGCAATCAGAGCAGGACCTTCTTCGGTCTTGACTTCTTGCTCAGGCGGGTAATCGAAGAGGCTAGGTCGTGTAGCACAGTGGAACTTGAAGTTGGGCATCTCAAGATCGTGATCAAGTCCAATAATAGAAGTGGGAGAGAAGCTCAGCGACAGGAAGTGGGTAAAAGGGAACCAGTACCAGTATTGTGTGAATACAGCCATACCAACGATGCCGGCCATGTTGAGGTTGCCAGTCTGTGTCTGGAGGCCGATGGTACAGTTGCGGCCTCCAGCGTCAATGATACCAAGCGCCAGAGCAGCACCGAACTTGGTCATGGCATCCTCGTGACGGTCGCCTACCACCTTCTTCAGAGTCTTGCGGATCGATGAAACCTTGGGGTTCATGACCTCATTCTGTTGAACAAGGATCATGGCGAGAGAGATGAGGGCACCCTGTCGCACAAAGTCCGTGGGGTCCTTCATCATAGGTTCCAGAAGATCGATGGCCTCGTCAAGACCTGTACCAGCACATGAGATACCCAGAGCCATGGCGGAACCGTATCGCACGTGAGGGTTATATGATTCGGACAGGAGCTCAACCATACGAGGCACGCTTCCAGGCTTGCGGAAGAGGATGAAGCCCAGACTCATGACGGCGATACGGCGGACGTCGTCGTTGACATCGCTAACAGCAATATGAAGGAGCTTTCGGATAGCCTTGTTGCTACCGGTACCGCAGTAGGCAAGAGCAACAGTCATGATACCACCATATCGCAGCGTGGGATCAGGGTCGTTAAGGAGTCCTTCAATAAGTACATCGGCTCCTTCTTGGCGGCCAAACATAATAAGTGCCATACCAATAGCAAGACCACGGACAATCTTCTCGTGGGTGGTTTCGTGCGCATATGTAATCATATCCTCCAGAGCCTTGACATTTCCGGTGCCAAGCATGATGAGACCCATAGCCAAACCGACAGCCTCACCATTGAGAGCAGAATCCTGGAACAGGATTTCTCGGAGCTTCTCAAAGATTTCCCAATCGCCAGTGGCCATGCCGGCAATGCCGAGACCCAGAGCACCACCGTGCTGAACGACCTCTTCCTCAGCCTGGCCAAACTGCTCCTTGAGGTAGTCCAGGGCGTCCGCTCCGTGGTTGGCATGGATCAGTCCATAGGCGTAGAGAGCACCACCCTGGCTGAAGATAGAGCCACTGCTGAGGCCACCTTGTCGGGGAAGATAAGGCTCAAGTAGCTTTCTAGATTGAGAAAGGTTTCCACGGTGAATAACACCGAGAGCGGCAGTCGCCGTGAACTTGGACCAGTTGACTGCCTTGCCCAACCACTCCAAGTTATCACGAAAGAACTTGTCGTTTGTCGTTCCTTGGTTCATAAAGGCATTGCAAAACGTAACCGCAGTATGGAAGATAGAGTTTCGGCCCTCAAGACTGTCGCGGACCTTGTTGAGGATGCTCAGATCGGTTCGGTTGTTGCGGTAGAGGAACTCGAGGTTGAGTCGGATGGTCTTGCTGCCATCAAGAATTTCTCGGATATTGGAATAGGCCTTGGATACTTGTTCAGGGAGCTCGTTTTCGGGGGCTTCCTGCTTATTCTGAAGCAGAGATTCGCTCTCCTTGGACTGTTCACCGTTCTCGTCCGACTCCTTCTTGACAGGCTTGCTAGCTGGGAGTGATGCAAGAACCTTGCCGAGAAATTCCTGTGTACCATTGTCGTAAAGGTCGAAAGCGATTTGATAGGCATTGGCGATGGAAGAACGGTCGCCCTTTTCAACAAGATTGCGCAACATACGAGATGCTTCCTCATCTGAGTTAAGGTAAACGACACACTTGGCGATAGCAAAGTAATCAGGGTTGGGGATCTCGTTGAGGAGATCCAGAATTAGCCTCAAAATTTCGGTTCTGAAGGCTCTCTCCTGGACGATGTCCATGCAGATACCCAACGTGTACTCCATGAGATCTTCTGCCGGGCCAGGAGAGTTTTCGAGGGGATTAGACTTGGCCTTCTTCTCATCATCGCTAGCACGCTTGATGACGCTCCGAAGAACGTCCAGTTTCTTGGCCTCAACCGCAATACCTACCACTTGCCTGTAGCGGCCCTGCTCTAGGCAGCTTTCAAAAAGCCTCTCAACAACCCTCTGGAGCGAGCCGGTGGCCTGGTCGGGGAGCTCAGCAATAGAACCAGAGCGGCCCTGCTTGAAAGCAGGCTGGAAGGTGGCCTCGAGCATCGTGTTGTCGATCGAGTCGCGGGAAAGAAGAGACTTGGGAGGTAGAGTTGTTTGCGAAAAAGGTGTGGTGGGAGACAGGACAGCACCCTCGGCGCCGCTCGCGAACGTAGTAGCCAGCTCGGGGAGGTCGGTGTTCTTTAAAGCCTGAGGAGCCACCTTCTTCGCAGCATTCACAGCGATGTACTGGTCGACGCATTTAGAGATAATGGTCTCCTCGAACTCGCCAGGGGAATCGAGCTTGAAAAGGTCGCCAGCGGCGAGGGCGAAGACCATACTGTCATTGTAGGCCTGGAGATGGTAGTAGACCTTGGCAAGAACAAGAGCAGCGAGTTGACGCTCAGGGAACGACTCGTCCTCGTAGAGTCCCTCGCTTCAAGAGAATGTTAGCAAAGCTTATCGCAGCATGAAAGGCGAAACGCGAAGATGACGTACATCTGTGTCAACACAGCGGCGACCTCAGTCCAGACGGTATCGATATCGTCGTTGAGGGTCTGCAGAGCGAAGACCTTGAGTTCGGGCTCCTCGTCGGTAAGGAAGGCGAGGACGCCGGTAGCCGAGACGATGCCGGGCATCTTGAAAGAGTATGAGGGATCGTGCGGACGTGCTAGAGAGGTCTGTAGCAATACGAGCGGCGATGCGATAGGTTGCTGGGGTAAGAATGGTCGAGTAGTAGAGAATGCGTTGTTTCCGTGTAGGCCCAATGGCATAAACAAGGCCCGAGCACGGAATTATAAAGTTTGTGCAGAAACAAAGGAGATGTCAAGAGAATTACAAGAGTCGGAGGCGATGAAATTGGTTGGTGTTTTGCTCCAGCAGGGTCATTCCGAGAAAGGTCCACGTCAGGCACAGCTCTGCCTTGCAGTAGGTGCACGGGCCAACGAGAGCTCCAGGCAGGAGCAAAATTACATAAGCGACCACCGAAAGCACGTGACTATTACCCCCCAAGTCCAAGATAGCAGTGTGAAGCACGCGACAGGGAGGTGAATCGCACCATGGAATACTACCAGCGCGCTGAGTCGTTATGGACTTTGAAAGCTGGTGTGGAAGTACTCATTAATAGCTCCCAGTGACCAGTCAAGTTTACAAAGCGCGTCAATCATATCTTGCAGTTCCTCCATACCTACTACGCAAGAGAGTTATTCACCAAAGCCAGATTCACCCAACCTACTATGTAATCATACTATTATCATCATGTGAAAGCAGTATAAAGTGTAGAGGAGAACCGCATCCTAACACTGGTCTCAGCCATAGTACTTAGACTAGCAAGCTCGAGCTTCATATGATATGCAATCAGCTTTTGACTAACTTTGACTAGATTCCGATGTACAGTATACACGATGCTAATGCACGAACTACTGCAAATCCTTTTCAATGAATTTGTGGTTAGCGCTCGTGCCTATGCTGCTATTGTGAAGCTGAACTCCAAATCCCATGGAGCTCCGCTACCCCTGGTTCGTAACTCTACTATGACGTCGAATACAAGTTCCCTTTGCACAAGAAACATCGGAGTTATTGGAGTAAGCCAACGATTATAAAGAAGATCATATAAACATGCTGAGTCGATAAGGCTGATGTCCTTTAAGCTTAAGGAGATTGCAAAGGACTTGACCCTCCACAGGAATCGGAGTCTGACCCTGGCGTTTGAGTCTGGTGTTTATCTCGGGACATATGGAAAAGTGACAAGTAGCGTGTCTCATCTTTAATTCGCTAAACTGATTTGCGTAATGCTAAGCCTCCCCGGGGGTTGATGATCGGTACCTAGATCTCCGTTGAGCTCGCAGCACGGAGCATGTACTGCTAGTACAAAATGCTTGGGGAATGCTATCGCTAATAAAATTTGTGCTGGTGCCATGTCCAGTACGTACAGTTGAGTTAGGTGAGGTAGTACCGCCCGTGGGCATATCCCTGGAGCTCTAGCGTCAGGCTGTCGCCTGTCCATCTTTGTTTGTCGCCAGAAAACGACGACAGGACACCAACACAAATATTAATCAATCCGAGAACTATTCCAAGGCGCGAATAACCTTCAGCGCACACGATCCATCGATAATATCATCCGAACCAGCATCCTCCAGCCGCGTCCATCCATCTCTGTACGCGATTTCTATTCGCCAATCGTCAATCGTCTATTCGACAGCGTGGCAGCCTCGCCATGGCGACGTAGAAACATCCCAACCAGTCATCCATGTCCACCTGCGCCGTCCTCCTCGCGCGACAACGAACGTCGTCCATCGCCTCAACAGCGTCATAGACCTATATCAGTTGAGGACAACATCTGTCTATACTCAGTTGCGCTCCCGCCGCGTCGACTACCTGGTTCAAGACAAGCGACCTGCACTGCAATTGCTTTGTGGTCTCCCCTCGCGCCGAAACTTCGAGGCGTCGTGTTGTCGCAGAACCTTCATTCTCCCCTCATCACGACACCATCGCCATGGATCTCCGCTCAGTTCTTAATACATCTGACGGCGGCGATCGCGCTCCGGCCAAACCTGCGCCGAAACCGCAACCGCCGCCGCCGCTACATCAGCAGCAACAGCAGCAGCAACCTCACCCCCAGCAGATGCAGCGACCATCGCAGAGTCCAGCCCAAGCACCCGCTCCTCCTCCGTACTATCGCGACTACGGCCGCCATCCACCGCCGCAACCTTCACCAGGCAAACCGATGCCCCAAGAATATCCTCCGCATACTGGCCATCCTCATCATGGCCAGTCACGACCACCGTCGCATCCTCACCCATCTCCCCATCAACCACCGCCCGGTGCGTATCCACCACAATCTCCGTACCAGGCACCCGGACCATATCCAGGACGTCCTGCACCCCCTCCGCTACAGCCAACAGGCCCTTTCCACGATCCGCGGTCCCCAAGCGTCCAAACTCCAGGTCAATCCCCTTATCGAACATCAACGACTCCGTCGGCCGTAGCGGCTGCCGCAGGTTATCCTTTCCCACCAACACAACCCTCTGGGGAGATGGCCAGTCCAGTCCAACGACACCAATATTCACCTACTCAATACGCAACTCGCGAAAGCTTCTCTCAGGGCCCACAGGGCGTGCCACCAGGTCATGCACCTGGTCATTATCCTCCGACTCAGCAACAACACCCACAAAGCTCTATCCCACAGACCCAGCAATATCTGAATCAGCGTCCCCCCTCAGCTAGTCATTCTGCCCATTCTACTCCTACTCCAACATCCGCTCAACCACATCATCCTTACGGTTCTTTTGCACAAGGTAGCCCTGTCGCAGCTTCGCGCCCACCGCCTACCGAATACAATCGCCAGCCCTCGCAACCACCCACGCCTGTCGGTCCTCCTTTGTCTGCCGGATCTCGACAAGCATCGGTTACAGGCGGTTTCGCACAGCCTTCGAGTCCATACCAACAAAGACTTTCCTACACTGGAGCGCCAATACCCCAAGCACAGGCACAGGTACAAGCACAAGTACAGAGCTCACCTCCGCCTTCGCTTCACGCGAAGCGCATATCCAGTAGCTACGGTTCGCCCGCTCCCGACGTACACCGACGATCCCAATCGCATAGTGAACGAGCTCCTAGTCCATCCGTCAGTCCCAAATCTCGTGTCCCGTCGATTCAAAGCAACCACGATCCACTTGCTGCATCGGCGGCAGCAGACGCCAAAACCAAACTAGCTCAATCGGCTCCTGTCCCCCAACCAATTCAGCCAATGGCCATCGACACAGAACGCGCGGCGACTCCTGCCAAGCGCAAGCTTGAGGACCGCGACAGTCCCAGACAAGAGCCTGAGGAGAAACGAATGAAGCCCAGCGAGGTCAACGGTGGCATGGCTGTGAATCGCGGATCTGAGTCGGCTTCTTCCAGTGTACCGGCTGCTGCGGCAGTCAAAAAGCGAAGACGCTACCCACAGCCGCCTATCTGGGCACAAGATGCTCGAAAAATGAACAGCATGCCTACAAATGCGAACTTCGTGCTACAAAAGAGAGTCCATTCACATCTCAATGGAAAGAAGGAGAACGCCCGTCCTAGCCGCCATGCCTCGCCAGAGACGAACCGGGGCAACCCACCTCCTCACGTTCCCGCTGCTGAGCCAGGTCCCCAAGAGATTCTTGGACCTTGGGAGCCGAGTCTTACTGGCCTCAAACCCTTTGAGGACGTATCAAGACAAGTGGCTGATTTCCTCTTCCTCAATGTTATTAACACCCCGGATATGAGGGAAATCAGTAGTCGCGGTATCCAGTTTGAAATTGAGGCGAAATTGGGCACTCTCATCGACAGAGATACTAACCAACGAGTTGATCGAGGTATTGCGTCCGAGTGCATCTTGATGGATAACAGCCGTGTAGCTTTTAAGAGTAGCATGACGGAAGTGAGTGTTTCGACAACTTCGTCATTCTTATAGTTGCTAATGGTGCTTTCAGGGCTCACATAAGAAGATGAACGACTACCTAAACGAACTCGTCAAAATCACACATCCCATGAATCCAGCAGGCAGCCAACGTGTACCCATCGTTGCTCTGCACCGGAGAGAGAGAGATCGGTTTTTCGAGATCCCACCAGAGCTACAAGCAAGAATACCTGGATGCGTGCGAAGCCGACTGGGATCGCGGAGAGCAGTCCGCGTGAGAGTCACATACAACCAAAAGGACAACGAGGTCATTGCCAAGATCATCAAGGCACGCGTATCTGACCTTGATATTCACTTCCCCATGTTACCAATGGATTGTCGAATCAGCATCAACCTCGAAATGGACTGGGAAGGCTCGGTGGAAGAACTGGAGCAACTTCCAAATCGTGATCGTGGGGAAAACCCCGAGCGAAATAAGGACAGACTTAGCTACACACACGGGCCCTACCAGGTTGACCTCACGCAGGTCATACAAGATCGCCACGGAGTAAGTTCCCAAAGACCCAGACAGCATCTCGGCTCAACTGACAATATTGTAGGTAAAAGAGAAGGAGCATGAACTTGAGATTGAACTCGACTCGAAGCTACTGATCGACCAAGGGAGCAAGGCAGCAAGCTCGAGACCACACCGCTATCAAGAGCTTGTGGAAGGATTTGTGGACAACATACGACTTCTTACACGTAACGTGGCACACTGAACGGCAATAGACCATTTTAATTACCGGCGATAATGTTGGCTAAAAGGACGGGGTTGGCGGCGCTGTGTTTACAAGAGGTGGCTCTGAAGGAATACCAACAATAAATCGACTTGTCTTTTGTGATCCCAGCCTATTTTTATGATGTTGAAAGCTGTTCTTCTGGTTGCGTAGTGTTACGCCTGATGTACAAATAGCCAGTGTGTGGATGCATCAAATAATCGCTGCGTCATTTACAAGTCGAGATTGGGTCCAAGTATGCGAAGTAACAGTAAGTGAAGACTTGACCACATTACCAACAGTTATCATTTCTCTACGGAAGAAGGCATGGTCAAAATCATCTCGGGTTCCTAGGTTCGGGCTACCCTACATCAAAAGGATGTTATATCCGTAGCGAACATTTCTTATCAAAACATTGGGAATCTGCTGCACAGATACTGCCCTTCCAAGAATTAAACAAGAATTACATACTCCAGTTCAGCACTTTCTATTCCTTCTTAGCTTATGTTCTGGAAGAGTGGAAGACGGATCTCGTTGCTACTCTACTGGCAGATGATTTATCTCCAAATGCGCTACGCATTGTCGCACACAATCAACTTATCATGAACATGTTCTTTATTATCATATGTACTTGAAATAATCAATCAATCATGGCCTATATCCCGTATTGTATGCCCTTGTCGATGCTGCACCCTGGTGGTCATTCTCATAAAATGCTTCAAAGTCAGTGCCAACATATCGGCTCGCCGCAGGCACCGGTACTGTGTCTGCGCGTTCGTCAAAGCCCGTTAAGCCAGTTCCTCTTGATTCGTGAACCTCCCCTGCGATCCAACTCAGGTAGACAGTCTCGTGCACAAGCACATAACCGCCCGCCTTCTCTTCCGAGTCGTCAGAGCCACCAGCACTTTCGAACTCGGGCTTCTTCTCCACGACAAAGATCTCGTTCCTCTTCTGCTTTCTGCGCCATGCGAAAGAGACGAAGCCGAGGAACCAGAGAATGCTCCCACCGATGACGGACCATGTGATGGCTGGGACAAGCCACCACTGGAGACTTTGCGGCGTTGAGGGCTTGATCCAGATAGTGACGATGGGGAAAAGACCGCCAATCACATAGATAACTGCGCATACAACGCTGAGTGTTGGGTTAATGTGCTTGCCAGTCATCTGCCTCCATGTCTGGCGGACCGCTGCTGGGCTGTGGATCTCGTCCTTGTCTGTTTGTGGTGGTCCTTTGAATCGGAGGATCAGGATACCAAGACCCAGAAAGATGCCAAAGAAGGCATTGATGACATATGCGCTCAGACTTGTGAGTAAAGTGTAGGAATTGAAGTAGTCCATACCCCAAGTGGCGAAGATAAGAATGAAGCAGGATGTAAGGTGCAGAACGAAGGCACCAACAGGAGTTCTCTCTCTGTGGTCTTCGGGAGAGAGCCAACGTGTGCTCAGAAGAGAACTGAACATGCCCTTCTTCTTAAGCCATGATAGCAATCGACCCAACGAGATGTCGCCGTCTTGAGCAAAGAACTTGGCGTAGGGAATGATACCCTCCTTAGCGATCTCTTGCTTTACCCGTGCAGCGGTGTAAGTCATCACGATGATGTTACCCATGCTTGATATAGCAAGGAAGGCGTTGAAGATCCGCTGGCCAGTCTCATCTTCGGTCAGGGAGCCGAGAGTTCTCTCGAAGAACTCTTGCGCAACGTTAGTACTTATTTGATCCTTTTCTGGGACCACGACCATCTGAGGAGGGTTAGAACATGGTTACGCAGGGAAGGGAAACAATACCTACATATGAGATGTTGACAGCCATGTAAAGCACAATGGCAATACCGACACCAAGCATCATGGCGATTGGATGCTTTCGCCTTGGCCTGCTGATTTCACCCATGACGTAGTTGGGCTGTTCGAAGCCAGAGAAGCTGAAGATGATGGCCAAGAAAGCGTGAGCATAGCCATTGGCATCACCGGAGTCTGCAAAGGCACTAGATGGCTGAGTGTTCTCTGAGATGTAGTTCTTTACCTTCTCGCCCTTGGTGGTCTTTAAAGCTCCTGCACCGACCACAATAGCTGTGACAATGATGAGCAGGAGAATCATGACTTTGATCATAGCCAACATGTTGTTGAGAAGAATACCAGCTCGCCGAGAGAAGGTATGGATGAAGCAAGTGAGGATTGCTATTCCGATAGCAATCCCCCTGATTGCTCCGGGAGCTGGGTCAGTATTGCCAGATGCGTATAGCACCCGTGTAGCAAAGCTGATACAGTTGCCCGCCATGTTTCCGAGAGCCACGAAACAGAATCCGAACATGCATGTACTCAAGAGTACGGTGCCTCTTCTGTATGCAGGCTTTTGGTAGACGTATTGGAGGTAATTGAGGTCACCGCCGCTGCGAGGTACGCTCTGTTCAATGCCGTTGATGGTATAACGGGGAACGTTGAGGCCGTACTCTATGTAGACGTGAACGCCCGAGAGACAGTATATGATACCCGCCAGCCAGAGGAGAAGAGATGCGCCGGTTGAACGGGTCCCTTCCATTACCCTCTGTGGCGAATTGAAGATGCCGGTTCCTGTGATGAGAGTTAGCGACTCGGTTGCGGAGTAGCACAGCGTCTCGAGGCCATCTTTCCACTCTGGACCAGACCACCAAGTTTCAACATTGTGATGAGAGGAGACGAAATGGATGACCAAAATAGAAAAGCAGCTTCCCCATAGAGAAATTGCATTATTCTGACACATTGAAACTCAAGCTTGGGCCAAGGAAGGAGCGAACCATGGATCTTGATATAAGCAGGCTTCCCCACTTGGGTCTCATCCAAACTCTGGTCTCTCAACTTAAATTCAACTTCAACACAACATCACCAAATCCATCATGAAATGTCTTTGCGACATGTCAAGGAATCGCATCGAAGAGCCTCCCAAAACAATGAGAACTTACCAATCATTCGGTTAAGAACCAAGCACATGACATCAAAGTACCCAAGTTTGAAGGCTTCCTTGGGTGCTGATGTAAAGATGCCGTTGGGGTTATCGGTTTCCCTAAAGATCACCGAACGGTCGCTGTCCCATTCTGGCTCTTCACGTCGTGGTGGCTCACGGCTGTGCTCCTGATATGCTGCAAAGTCGTTCATTGTGTGGTCTGTATGCAGCCGAAAGCTGCAGCTCAAAGAGGACGAAAGGCTGGAGATGGTCTGGGAACCAGCTTACAGGTTAATTTCGAAGCCAAAGTTGGCAACGAGTCAACGAACGCTCCGGATTGATACAGACGATGGTAAAGAGCATACTCCGATATGAGCTGCACAGCTATCTGGGACCGTGGGTATTAAGTAACACTCTCGGAACTCATGCAGCCAGGGTTCGACGATCACACCAGAGCCGGGCGTAGAGCAATCAGCCCAAAATGGCTCACTGACCAAGCGAAGGGCGGAATTCAAGCCTCATCACCATCGTGTGACCTTATCAACTCCCTGCAGGGGCTGGTCTTTCTAGGCAGATTTTCCCCTCACTTTAGACAAGAATTCGACAGCCTTATTGCACACCAAAACGCCTTGTCCATGCCTTTCAACCACATCAAAAACCGCAGCGCTAACCGTTGCGTTTCTAGCGCCGTTTTTATCGCTTGAACAGCCAATCTGCCAACCCTGCATTACACAGCCCCGATGCATCTCAGACATCGCTCACAGACATGCCAAGCGAGAGCTGAAAGGACCCCGGGTACCAAAACCTCATCCTCGGGATAGCTTGTCTAAAGGACGGGGATGTGCGACTTGACTTGGGATGACAAAAGATCCATCATCCTGTGTTCTCCGTCATACGCCCGACCTGGATCATAGCGAAGAAGAAGCATAACTGTCCTAAGACTACCTGGGCTCCAACAATTAGGTGCATGCCTCTTGATAAAAGCAAACAAGCTATCGTCCGTTCCTGACCCTCCACCCCGCATGCTCGCGCTGGTAGCCCACATGAGTAACCGATGCCCTGTTGACTGACCGAATCAGCCACGCCTCCGTGTCAGTCTGTCACCGGTGCCTGGGAAGAGCTCTTTTCTCTTCTTGCGGCGAGGTTCCTCAATTTTGGGTCAGCCCTGGCCAGCCACTCCGGACTGTACGCGTCCCCCGTACGTACAGAGCTTGCATGTTGCGTTCTTATCTTCTTCCCTGAAGACTCATCTGGCCCTTGCATCTTTTCCTTTGGGGCGAGCGTGTGGGTGTGACCCATACCAATTAGACCGTCCCTGGTGAAGCTCAGTCACATTTCTTCTGGTGGCCTCTTGAGCAGCATCCCCATTAACAATATTTCTTAAGATATTGCTGCCCGTCACTCGCCCACAATTTCCTCTGGCCCCGTCAACGGTTGCATTTCCCCAAGTGATCGTCTTTAGCTTCTGTTCAAACCTTGGTCCCTGCCATCTGAAGCTCTTTTGTAACATCAACCAAAGCAGCGTTCGATGGCAGGCCCTCTCCAGGTTGGAGACCTTATCAGCCTTGGGCGCATAGCCTGGGATGTCTACCGCTATGGCTGGTCTGAAGATCATAATGCAAGTAAGTGATCCAAGCGCGATGCCTTCGTTTATCCTGCAAGATATGCCTTGCGGGGCTTCGCCAATGTACTGCTCTTGTCAAGCGTCAACCTTCACGAATAGGTACATGTACCAGGCGATCACTCAATTCTTCATCCCTCCGCCTTTAGTAGATGTAACGTCGGTCTGACTGTATGACAGCAAAACAATATGAAGAATTTGGAAGAGATGTCAGAGGTCTCGCCGAGAATCTCGACATCCTCAGCAGAGTAGTGGCATGGGCAGACAACTCTCTCCAGAGTCAAAGACGGCAAGGTGCACCAGTAAGGCTACGTTGGGACAGAACGTCACTGATTCAGATCATTGGGGACTATGAGGTGACATTGCGAGAATGCAATGAGCTTCTCAGATCAAACAATCGATATCGTGTAGGAACCAACCCTTTACGCAACTTGGAATGGAATGTGCTCGTCCAGCCCGCAGCCGATCAACTGCGCCAAAGGATCATGCTGCACAACTCGAAGGTTCTGCACGTCTTAAAGCCCTTTGAAGTGTAAGTGGATCAAGTTGATACGATTTCATAAACTGACGAGCTCAGTGATCTCCTTTTACGGGTACGACAAGATATTGAGCTCATGCATCGAGACCTTGCGGACCGCATCACAGCTGCTCATCATGATATCCGCCGTCTGATGGGAGTTCTTATCCCTGATCTTGACGAAGCCCTCGACCAAAGAATTCAGCGCAGTGTTGTTCTACTGGAAGTGCCTGTGGACTTGGACGAACAGTTCCGGTTTGCAGCGCTCACTGGCCACCCCGAGTATCGCATCGAAGAGGACTTTGAGCTCACCGAGTTGTCGGATGCCTTCATACTGAACTTTCACAAGAGCACAATCAACTTTACGTCTGGTATGGTGGTCGAAGAACGTGTTCCGACGGTTGATCAGTATCTGAACTTGTTGAAGTGTGTATGGATATTCAAGAGAATTCAAGCGGCCCCTGCTTTACGGGAGTCGGACAAGGACACTTCCCACTGGCCATCCTATGCCCGACAACTGGAGGATGTAGGTCTTGCGTGTAATTGAATGTGACCCACGGACTAACGGGAGTAGGACCTATCATCACAATGCGCTCGATTCGGCCGCGAGTTGGTAACGCCAAGGATAATCACTTCGACGCTCAAGCGAGACATGTTCACGATATGGCCGGAGAAGGAACCCGCTCCTCTTGTTGACCTTGTTACAAAAGACGAGATGATGGAACAACTGCTAGAGGTGTAAGGTTCACATAACCCCCATTTTGTCGCAAAACCTAACAATCGCAGAAACCTGCAGAGCTATAGTCCGGGTATCGAAAAGAAAGCCAAGCTCCTTCGAAGGCTAGACGCAGATGGGCGAAGATTCAGAATCATCATGTCCGGATCAGCTCAAGCGTCATCAGGCAAACCAAGACAGCAAAGTGAGTAGACTCTTTTCTACTCGAGGTCAAATGCTAACTTGACCAGCCGAGAAATTCGACTTCGATATCACTACAATGGTCTTCAACCCGCAATACGCCTTGCCCACCGGCACTCACATGACACAGGAGATCATCCTACGACAAAACGAAAGAATCGCAAGGCTAGATTTTATGGACGGGGCTGATATACTGAAGTTCCAACAAGCGGTCACTGGATTCAAACCATGGGCCTCTGCAACACAGTACGACTGTCAAGTCATTTTCGTTCTGGGCGGTGTCAAAGACACAATCATGGAGAATGCTTGTCTTCAGCTCTGGATACCCAAATCGACTGAGGGCTCGCTTGTCACTAATAGCGATGCGGCAGTCAATACGATCAAGACTTCATCAAGCCGCCAAAACTCCATATCGACACTTACCTCTGGGGCCATGCCAAGTTCACCCCTTTCTGGAAGCAGGCCATTTGCATCACCTTCGCAAACTCTTTCTTCCTATGGAAACGGCGTAGAAGGTTTCACGATGGGCCCCCCTGGACGTCATCCAAGCCTCCCAACCATACCACAGAGACAACCCACAGGACCCGAGTTCTACGGCTCGTGGCCAGGAAGAACTTCTCCAGAGCCAATAGGACCATCGCCTGTAGAACGACAGAGCTTCTTCCCGATACCGGGACCGCCGCGACAGTCTCCACCACGGAAGCCAGTCGGGTCAACCCCATCTCCTCGCCGTTCCAGCTCTCTCTTTCCGCCCCCTTCCAGCAGCACAACTGTGACCAATAATGGACGTTCTTTCAGTATATCAAGCGGTGTCTCAAGCAACAGTAACTCATCTAACAGCGATGTTCGAAGTGTTAGTATTTCTACAGGAACAAATTCCACAGGGCTTCTCCACAAGCGTCCAGTGAAGCCGATGCTGGTCCTATACACACAGAACCGCCAAGGAGACAAGTTCTCATTTGTGACGGTTCAGATTGATGACGAAACAAACATGAATCCAGAGCGTTGCAACTGTCGCCGATCTGGAAGAGATGGGGCGTCCTGCGATATTGCGGCCATCGAGAAGAAAAAGGGCGATGCTCCTATTTCGGCCCGAAGATATGAGCAGTCACCGTCTGACGGCGAGATGGACTGGAACTTGGCCCGGTTGGCGCTGAACAACCCTGCCTCAACGAGCGATAATGCTAACTGGCCCAACCTCAAACGTCTTAGCATCAAATTTCCAACTCCGCAGGCACGAGCCAAGTTCTGTGGCACACCAAACGTCTGCCATTGCAAGATCAAGAAGGAAGGCGACTTGCTCAAGTGCATACAAGAACGCCACCGCGGACTCTGGGGGGAGGTTCAAGAGAACTACAGGAGACAGATGAATAGCTTTCACAAGCAGAGATACGAGAGCAGATCACATGTGGTCTATGGCGTAACGAGTTGATGGGTCTGGTATGTAAGGGCATGGCGGATAATTACCAGGCTGCTGTTTTGCTTTGTGTAAGCATAGCGTTGATGATTCTAATGAGGCGCGGAGTACCGGAGTACCGGAGTTGCCATTGGTTATAGGCGTTATTGGAAAGCTGAAAGAGAGATTCTTAGATAAGGTCGCTGATGAATTGGAATGATTACACTGTTTAATGAACATCACTTTGCATCTGCTGAGACCGAGCTTCTTAAAATGAAACACCATATTTTGATTGACCCGATATCCAACAAAAATATACAGAATCCTGTTTCTTACTGAGCTTTTATACGTTTCTCCCCATATCCATTCAAATCTACTTCTGCTGTTCGATGCTATGCTCCCGGCTTGAGCCTGCAACGGCCTTGTTCTGTTGCTCTGTCTCCTCATGGATCACGACATTGGTCGCTGAACGGGCTGCATCAATGTCATCCTCCAGCTCCTCAGGAAGCGTGAGGTTGAGGATCACACAGATGATGGCAGCAACTGCAAAACCAGTCTCCATGATAAGAACAATGGCGTCGAGGAAACCCTGAAGAGAGCGGTTGTCCCCCTTGTATGTGAAGACTTCGTTAAAGTAGTTGGGTAGAAGCGTTGCGCCGTATCCCAGAGCCAGACCAGCAGTGAGAATGAAGCGATTACGTCGTGTGAAAGGGACGCCACGGACAATAATAGACATACCCGATACAGCCACAGCACTGAAGAGGAAAGTTGTCATGCCGCCAAGAACAGCTGATGGAATGGCAATGAGAGCTGCTGCGAATTTTGCGAAGATACCCATAACGACCAGGAACATGGCACAGGCAAGACCAGCTTTGCGGTTGGCGCATCTGGTGAGGACAATGACACCGTTATTCTGAGCGAAGACAGACATAGGAGTCATAGTCATGAGAGCACCGATGCAGCCAGCAATACCATCAGACAAGATGCCACCCTGGATACGAGACTCATAGGTCTTCCCAGTCACCTCGAGTTTGGAAACGTCGCATGTGGCTGTGACATCGCCAATAGCCTCAGTAGCACAGACAAGGTAAACGGCAATCAGGGGGAGAACGAGTGGACCGTAAACTGATAGAGGGAACGTGTGTACCCAGGCGAACGAAGCAACAGGGGCAGAGTCGATTCCAGATCGATCGAAGTAACCACAAGCAGCAGCAATAATGCAGCCGACTAGTAGTCCAACCACGACTGAGGTAGACTTCATGATGGGCGAGCCGAATCGCTCGCATAGGATAATAGCGGCAAAGACGGAGAAGCCCAGGCCCAGGAATTCTGCAGATCCCCAGGGAAGAGGATGAGGTGCGTTGATGTTAGGGCAAAGAGCAAACAAGCCGTCAGTGGCAGTCATGCATCCTCCACTGCCACCCATCCAGTTGGAGAAACCCGACTTGATGAGCTTGATACCGATAAGCATAACGGTAGGGCCGGTGACAATTGGTGGCAGGACCTTCAGCAAGAATTTTGCAGGGATAAAAGAGACGAGGATATTGATCAAAGCACACACAGCAGAGGTACCGAGAATGGCTCCATAACCCTGAGGGCAAGGCAAGGGGTTTCCGTCAGAATCCGAAGGACAGAAGCCATTGGCGTACATCTGAGTGAGACTTCCTTGAGCAACAGGAATAACGCTGAATGAGACTCCAACCACAGACAGAACTCCAGTACCGAGGTAGTATCTACGACAATGGTTAGCACAGACCCTCGCCGAGACCAAAGAAAACTTACTGTGTACCAAAAAGTCTGAATCGTGTGATTTGAACTGCAGAGAAGATGCCAGAAACGATGAGAGCGGTTGAGACGAGGTATTGTTGTTGCTCAGGAAGCAAATTGGCGCTACCGCTGATGATTATCGGTGGTGTAATTACACCAGCTAACATGGCCAATGCATGCTGAAAGCCGAGTAGCAAGCCCAAAAGAACTGGCATCTTGTCATTGAGACCAAAGAAGGGGCTTGGGTTGACGCTCCTCTTCATAAAAGGCAGGTTTGGTCGAAATAGAAAGGCATAGTCGTAATCACCAATCAGGCCGTGCCTGGTAGTGAATGCCTTTTTGAGGCCATTGCAACGCTGAGCAATTGTTTTCGGTGGCGCATGCTCGGGCGAAATGGACTGTGGCCCTTGATCCTCATCCATTGTTTAAGGTGTTAGATGGAGTTGTATGAAGAAACTGGAAATAGGCCGATGCTGGAAAGGCTTGGTGTCGATGGCGTTGATCGTCAAAGGGTCCAAGCGAAAAAGGTATCTTGGCGTCGATCAACTCAACGGACACAGGCTTTGGTTGTCAACGTTGGATGAATATAAGTGACGAGAGCTTTAAATGTTTCCGGTACTGAAAACTGATATGGGCAGTATGGAAGTTTATACTTCTAATGCCTATCCATATAACAGAAGTGATTGGCGAGCACAAGACCGTTTTCGGGAGCGACTTAGAGTTATTTTTTTTCGGCTTAGTGACCCAAGACTTGTAAACGATAACTCGAGGATCCAGAGATAGCTTATCAGCACTTCTTGTTCCCCAGATGCTTGACAAATCGCTAGAGATGGGGCAGCGGGTGGGTGTCTGCGGGTCCGAGTCCAGGAGAACCCCGAGCGAGGTGAGATGAGATACAGATCAAAAGACAAGGTCAGCTAAGAAAACATGCGATGCTAATCTGAAGCCTGATATTGATAACATGATGGCGCACAATCGCTCCTTTAAATATGCAACCCCAGATTCCACGATGGGGAGCTGGCATGAATAGAGTTGTATTGCTATCAGGCCGGCCAGTCGGGGGAACCGGTATTGGAGGTGCACATCAGGACGTACGTGGGGGACGAACAGAGGAGTACGGCGTGTTGCACATTGGGTTGGGTTTGAATCGGGGAGGGATGAGATAGCGCATCGGCGCATCGGCGCATCATCTGGGGTTGTCACCCATCCATCGCCACGGACTAGGCGACTTCGGCTGTCTATCATGACCAGGATTGTGATGATAAACTCAGCATGAGCAGGGACAGCACCAGCTGAACTTTGCTGAATATCATTCTGAGCTTCAAACCACGCGCTGATAGATAATCTCTGCGAAATCGGATGACTCTGTGAAGGAGATAGCGCCAAATTGGAATGACCGTCGGAATTCAACCATCCAACTCGATCCAGTTTATCTCCAGGTGCATGAATTGAACGCCACAGTTTGCTAACAGAAGTTGCTCTCGGCCATGAGCCGTCGGCCAACCACAAGCTTATCAGATAAGATAGAAATGTGAGTAAAATCGGCTGTCGGCTGCGTCCGGTGGTGGTAGCAACGAGCCTGTGGTTCTTGGCAGAACGGAGACGGGCGACTGCGCAATAAATTCCATCTCGAAGATGTAGATGATTGAACAGAGCTGGACGAAGGGCGATCGATCGATCGGAAATGTTATCGCAGCTGTGAGGCTAGGCCGAGTGGCGGCGAAAAGTCATAGGATTGTGTCAAGGCCGCCGGCGCTCCAGATACATCTTGGCAATTGATATGACAATGATTGAAGAGGAAGAAGAAGAAAAAAAAGGTCTGGTGTTGTGAGACTGGGCAGAGGAAATATTAGGCAAGGGCTCAGAGGGGTCAGGCTGGCAGGTTGACTTGAGCTAAAGGCGGGAGGCACCGGAGACTACCGCTATGTGCCTGCCTCTCCGCATTCATGGAGTTTTTGTTACTTAAGAAAGTGCTTTGGTCCCCATACTTGAGCAAGAGCCTCATCTCATAGGTATCTCTGATGTAAGTGTCAGTTCCTTTTGTGTAGAATGACTCTTGGCACTCTACAGCTCTAACTGCAACATGAAAGGAGACCTATTGTGCTCCCTGCCTTACCTATAACTCATCCTTTCTCTTCTTTCCCCTCCATTTACCAGAGGCCCCTAGATATATCACAATGATGCAAAGGTCAGTTGCCGAAACCGCGAACAGTTTGAGATACCCTCCCTTCTAACAGTCACAATACCATGGTGTAACAGATGTCACGGTCGGTTGACAACTCAGCCTGCGCCACTGCAGTATTGTCCGACCAAAATAGTTCGGAAACGTAGCGACTTCCCAGACTCAAATTTGTATCAACTCAGCAGGTTAATTCCTTAATTTGGAATAATGTTCTGACAAGAGTGTCTGCCGTCTTCTTTTAACGGGAGCTGCTATAGCGCTTACTGTACATTCATCAAAGCCACCAGAGCCTTGCGAACAACAGCCAATCATATCGTTACTTAATGCCAACGGTGAGTAATATGGGTTTTATGACACAAAGAGATGCATTTCTTGATTTTACCCATCCTTTCTCTTCTCTCCGCACCCGCGGCCAACCATTGTATCACTTCTCATTGGCGGACTTGCTTTCCCACGAGACTTGGCCTCCGATCCTGGCTCCACCTAGCGGAGCTACCCTCCGGCCGGGACGGATAAACTGCCTCCTCTGTGATTCTAGGGGTCAAGAACATTCTTCGTTACACATGTGACGTCTTCATGGCAGAAACAATACGCATTTTGCCCCCCTTTTCCATCAGGTTTTCTGGGTCTCACGCAGGGACTGGTTGCCACTTGACCATCCACATCTTGAGCTCTAGACCATCGGTTGGACCCTTTCTTTGATGTACTATTAGAAACAACGAGACCAAATTTCCCCTTCACCTACGCCTAACGCCTAAGCTCCATGTCCCCTGGTCAAAAGACCGAGGTGGCGTCTTTTTCTGTGGCGACAAACCACATCAAACTGTCACTCTCCTCTCACAGGCAGAAATAGGTGCTGCTAACGGATTTTCGCTCAAACGTCTGGTCTCGTCTCGTCCCAGATCACGCCTATTCTGTCTGCCCATAACAATGTGCCCTAGCTCACCTTGTGCTATGTCTTTGACCTGTAAATCTCTGAACTCTCATCAAATCTCGATCGATTTCTTCTTTTCCAGTTTTCGTCTTCAGTCCGTTATCGTTGTCATTTTGGGCACTTGATTGATGTCGCAGGTTGGACTTCTATATACCTCAATAACCGCTACCGCTGCTGGATACCCCCGGACAGCCGGCATCGGCCCTTCATGCACCACTCTACCACCGGCATTCATCGTTTGTCACCACGAACAGTTACTGATCCTGATCTCGTTGCTATCCGTAACAAACTTGTCGGCGCTCTCGCCCTCAAGGCGTCCGTTCTTGTGACGCCGCCAGCCACCAACTTGTCTCCTCCATCCTCGCACGCTGGTCCGATCGGCACGGCCCAGCGACCCTCCTCTCGATCTCGACATCGCCGATCCAAACGTCCTTCTTCGTCGCCTCGTTTAGTCGTCGGCCCTGAGGCAGTTCATCGTTTACCATTTGAGCTGGCCCGGTTGCACTTGTCTTCACCGCTCATTGTGTCAAGCCCTTCAAGATCAAATATCGCTCGCAAAATTCAAGCCATTATTCCTAATCTCGACAGTCGAATTCTCTGTTCATCCAATACCACCGTGCCAGCCCGGACATCTGGACGAGATTGCGTCGTTAGCGTTGGGGGAGGTTCTGCTGTTACTTTGGCCCGAGCCGTTGGCTTACGGAGAGGGATCCCCCATATTTGCATCCCTACGACATACAGTGGAAGTGAACTACACCGAGACGGAGGACCCAGCGACTCATCTTACGAAGAAAAGGACAGCCGCCACGACACCAGGATACTTCCCACCGTTATCATTTACGACGACAACCTCACCATGAGCTCTCCAACTCGATTTTCAGCACCCAGCGATGAGAAAGTCATGGAGGACTTCGCTCGAGCCGACGTGCTGCCCAAGTCAGAAGACGCCTGTTGGAGTTATCTTCACATTCCAGGCGTCTGACACCTTCTGGTCTTGTCCACCTAGACATCTTTTTTATAATCTCATTTCAAAATCACCTGTCTTGTAACTGCGAGGAGCCCTTCAACCTCCTATTCTCATACCATGATCCCCACCCGCACACCGATTTCTCGGATATGGGATCGTAATGGTTTTTGCGATATTCGCACAACGCACGCCACCCACCCCGCCTCACCCTTCACGCGGTTGAGGGATCATGGAGAAAGGAGCATGACCCCCGGTCTGCACAGTTTTCTACTACTCTGCATTGCATCACCGGGATATCGCGCGCTTCTCTGCAAGACAGCGACCACCGGCTTAGTCTTCCAGTATTCTCTCATAGAGTATTTCTGGGGACGATGCCGCTTCAAGTCCTTTCTCTAGCCACCGGTTCAGAAGCAACCCTTGGCGCCATGTGTAATGGCAAGGTATCTGCGTCTGCCCCCTTTCCGGGATAGAATAAGTGCACTTGTACTTTCCGAAGCTACTGGGCTTCGAGAAGACTCATCAAAAGAGACTACTGGGTCTCGAGTCAAATCATGAGGCTACTGGGCCTCGAAGAACTATCACCGTAGGTCGTGTAGCATCGACCGAGGGATACTTCTCTCCCCGACTCAATACGAATGGGTTTTTGGTTGTTTCACAATGTATGTGATCGTGTTTCGTTTCGGAAGACTACCAACTGCATATGAGTCGTTGGATGCCCACCTACTAGGGTGGGCTTCTTCACAAATTAGATAGATAGCCATATATTGAAAAATTGAAAGGTTAACATTAATCTTTGTTTACTATACTTGCAATGCAATGTATCTACGCCCTGGTTTGGGCGCCGGCCATTCTGACCGTCTGACCGTCTGACCGTCTGACCGCACTACTTCATCGTATTTACGCCGGGTATCGTAACAGCATTTTCATCGCCGAAAAACTCAACTCAATCCAAGCCCTCGAAACCCATGATGCCGTGGGCTCCCATGGGCCCAAGTTTGCTCTGCTGGGCCTCCTTGCGTCGCTTGGCCCTGCGCTTCATCTCCGCAATTTGGTCTTCCTCACTATCGTCGTCGCTGTCGCTATCAGCAGCTCGCTTGCCGTTGCCATTCTCTCCAGCGTCGCTATCATCGCTATCATCCTCGTCATCCTCATCCTCATCCTCTTCCTCGTCACCGTCGTTGCCTCCTTGAAGAGCAGATAGCTCTTCCCAAAGCTTCACAGTCTTTCCGCCAGCGCTGATAAGGCGATTTTCGCAATCGAAACCTAGCGACACAACACTCTCCATATGGTCGTGACGCAGATTGGCTGAAATGTCCACCTCCCTAAGAACAAGGTCGACCACACGCAAGCTGCCATCACCTACACCACAGACGACCTTCTTGCCGAGCCCCAACTCTTGCGGGACCAAGACCATGGCATCGATACTTTCACCGCCACCCTTCTTATCGCCATCCACGATGATTCGTTCCTGCTGATCATCCCAAGCTCCCTTGTCCCACATGGTCAATACACCCGAACCGGATCCCACCGCTAAAACACCGTTGTTGCGATGTCCTTTAGGGCCCATGCCTGGAACGAAGCAAGAAGATAGCAGCTCATCCTCCTGGTCGTCGCTACGCACAAGCACTCCTCTCCTAACATCGGTCACGGCGAGCGTAGTGCCGCCAGTGCTGACCCATTGCTTCGAGAACCCGCTGGTGCTGGCACTAGTGGGCGGCAAAGGTGTTATAGAAGAAACGTAGTCGGCATGAGGAAAGTGAGTCTGAACGGGTTTCTTTCCCATTTTGCCGTCTTTGAGGTCAATGATGTGGAGGGCACCAGAGTCGGTCGCAAGAAGCAGGCTCTGAGGGTTCAGGACGTGGAGGAGGGTCGGCGCGTCGGGAACCGTAGTTGCGGATGGGATCACGAATTTGGAAATGACTTGGCCGGTTTTGGGATCAAAGTGCTTTACCAGCGCATCGGTTCCAGCTGAATAGACAGCTTTAACAAGTTAGCTCGGCGAACAATGAACTGTCACAGCGAAGCTCGTGGAAAGCTTACCTGAACCATCGTGCGAGTAGACCAAGGATCTACAGCTTCCCTTGTGTCTTCGGGTGCGCCAGACGGATTCGATCATACCCTTTCCGTCGCTCAGCACGCTCGTGTCTCCGTCAGCATCGGCATTGTCGTCTGAAGAAGAGCTGGATGGCAATCGAAAGGTCTCGACATGGCCACTTGATAAACCGACGGTCAGGAGGGGCTCCGTGGGGTGGAGGGCTGTTGCGAATACGTCTGCCGACAGAGGCAGGGTACATGTATTCTCAAACATGTTGAAATCGATGCTCAACAATTACTCAAAAACATCAAGGTATAGCATTGCTTGAAAAGAATGAAGAAAAAAAAGAAGCTCGAGCCAATGGAAGCCACTGTGTTATCGTACCGATAACACTATTTCACACTGTGTTAATTTAAGTTCAATACCTAGGAACACCCTGCTCTGAGGTAGGTATTATAGCGTAAGGTTTTTAATTATTTTCTTAGTAACCATGATATCTTCCAACATTCATTCTATCTCTTCTGAGCCCGTATAAACTCATATGATGTTGAGTATTTCCACCCACTATTGACCAGTCGTATATAATAAATGGGTCCATTGAAATCTAGAATGAGGTGTGAAGCTCCAGAAATCAGGCCCCCACCCAAAAAGCTTATGCAAAACATCTTGATTTCCCACCTGTACCTAGATGCATTTTTGAACACGGGAAACTGTCATCATCAATTGGGGAGCGTATCTTAAATTCGTTATTGATATCATGCATGGCCTTGCCTTTCCCCTTCAAGTGCGTGCTATCAGTGCAGGCAGCGTAGACCTATTTTTTTTTTTTGGTCATGATTTAAGAAATTAAGGGCGCCTGATGACCTCGAGCTTATGCGTGCCTGACTCAGTCAGATGCCCAGAAATTATTATCCATGAGCGGCCAGAGATTTCATGGCAAATCGATCGATCTTCAATCGCTAATGGAACTCAGGCGGTAGATCTCTACGGGTAAGCACCCGGGTTCCACTGTAAGTTTTTAGGGCCGTTGGAGGACAAAGCGGGGTGGCGATAGGTCAAGCTTGATTCGAGTGGAAGGACAGCCTAGTCGGAGTGCGATGGAGGGCTTTTTAAGTAATCTTGCCAATATCCAGCTAAATTCCCAGGGGCAGGCTATTTTAAATCAGTCCTGTTAAACCAAACAACCCCCAACTTCGTCCGACGATCTGTCCCCCCGACCGAGGCTGCTCGCATGGGCTAAGCACGTTATAGCTGTCGATCATGGCTGGTAACAAGGTCTCTGAATCAACTCGCGAACGGGAGACATTCAAGTACGATCTTGCACCATTTCTCATCCTCCGTCATCAATTGAAGCTCGTCAAACGGACTCATCTAACAAATACCCAGATATGACTCGGTCCTTGTCGCCAACTCAATTCGCAATGATGTCGCAAACCTGATTCCGTCGTCTTCATTGCGACCATGCTCGGACCCTGCCATGACAGCTCTGGCCCAGGTGGCTCTCTTGAGACTTGGCGCCTCTCGCGCCATGATCTCGCTATTCGACTGTCAAAACCAGCATATCATTGCCGAAGCTACCCCTACGCTTCGGATATCTGCTCAGGCTAACCCTCCTTGCTCTGGTTCTGATAGCCTCTGGCTTTGTGGTACTGCAATACCTCGAAGCTATGGTATTTGTGATCGTGTATTGGTATCTCACGAGTTTGGTGGACCACAGCAAGCATCGTTAGCTTCGGAGCTCCCGGTTACAGTGGTAAGTAACCTCGCTGAAAACGAAGAGTATCGCAATACCTGGTACTACAAGGCACGGCCAGAGCATCGGTTCTACGCAGGAGTACCGATAAGAACCCGTCGAGGTATCAACATTGGCGTCTTCTGTATCCTTGACAACGAGCCACGAGAGACACTTGACGAAGCATCACTCCAAGTTATGCGAGATGTTTCAGCATCTATCCTAGGACAAATGGAACTGACACGATCTGGAGATGGCCGGCGTCCTGGTGAGCGCATGGTTCGCGGTTTGGGAAGTTATGTGGAGGGAAAGACGACCATGTCAGGATGGCAGAACAGCTCAACTCATGCCTTCAAAACCGATGCTAGCACAGAGGAAGGCTCTCTCAACCAGACGCAACAAAGGATCCAGAATCAGAGGGACAATGACACTGCTGCTGACGACACGGATAGCATCTCCATGGCAGATACTTTTGTTCTTGAAAGCCCTAGTCAGAATAGGCCGGCAAGCCCATTCCACCCAAGGGACAAGCCTCCTCATTCAGTTCCGACTGGAGAAGAATCACGATCGCAGCAGCTGAGTCAAATCTTCTCCAAAGCGGCAAACATACTACGCGAGTCGATTGAAGTTGAGGGGGTCCTCTTTTTGGATGCAGGTATTGGCTCTTTTGCTGGCAGAATCCGGTCCGGTTCTTTACGACGTAATTCACGGACCCACGATCGCTCTTCCTCCTCTTCCTCATCTTCGTCCTCTCCAGGTAGAGGCAATATTTCAGTCTCATCCCCCCGAAACTCCGCAGAATCCCGGTCCCCAGGCGCTGTGTGCCCTGTCCTTGGATTCTCTACGTCTGTGTCTTCCAGCATCAATGGTGAAGCCCCAGCAGGACGCAGTCGAACTATACCCGAACGACAGCTCCAGAGGCTGCTACGCCGCTATCCAAAGGGCAAGATCTTTAATTTCGATGGCTACGGAGTGATGGCATCGAGTGATCCGACTAGCGAGGATTCGGCTATGGCTGCTTTTCAGGCCCAAAAGGCTCGGAGCATTCAAGAAGGACAAAGGGGCGACAACCAAAAGTCGCGAAAGGTCAACGACCCGTATTCACGGAAAAATGAAGGCATGGCTATTCGCGATATCTTCCCGGGAGCACGCAGCGTTGCATTTATACCTCTATGGGACTCTCACAGAGAGCGCTGGTTTTCCGGGTGTTTTGTCTATACAATGACACCAACCCGCATCTTTACAGTTCAGGGGGAACTGAGCTACCTTGCCGCTTTCAGCGCAGTCATTATGGCAGACGTTGCCATGATGGAGAGTTCCATAGTATCCTTAGCGACGACATCTTTACTCAGCTCCCTATCCCATGAACTCCGGTCTCCACTTCACGGCATTGTTCTGTGTGCCGAGCTGTTGCGTGATACCTCACTAGATGTATTCCAGGGCGATGTGTTGCGCTCCCTTGAGGTCTGTGGTCGTACACTTCTGGACACGATCAATCACTTGCTTGATTGGACACGCATCAACAACTTTGTCAAGGCACCCAGTCGACAGTCGCCGAACTCAGGTACTGCCTTCGTGAGAGGCGCACAGTCTAACCAGAGAAGCAGACCAACGGACGGGATGATGCGTATCACTTCGAATCTGGATCTGGACATGTTGGTGGAAGAAGTCGTGGAGTGTATTCATGCGGGCCACACCTACCAACAACAATCACTCTCGCTTGTTCACGATGACAGGCCGAATGAAGAGCTCAATCGCGATCCTTTGACCCGCCTTGATGGTATGGACGTTGCGGACAGTATCAAGGCTGGAGAAAAGATCAGCAACGGAGCTGGTCCTGACGCAGTTCTTGTGATGTTGGACATTGACCCAGCGGTAGACTGGGCGTTCCATGTTGAGTCAGGGGCGCTGAGGCGCATAATCATGAATCTGTGTGGCAATGCCCTCAAGTACACCACACGTGGTTATGTTCAAGTTTCTGCCTACCAGGACCCTCCTGGGCAAAGCCGGTTAGGGGATCGAGTCGTTCATATCGATATCGCCGACACAGGAGCTGGCATCGGGCAAGACTATCTCAACCACCGTCTGTTCGCTCCGTTCGCTCAAGAAAATATTCATTCGTCGGGCGCTGGCCTTGGTCTGAGTCTTGTGAGGAAATTCGTCAGGGCCCTCGGAGGCTCTATTCATGTTCAAAGCAAGGTGGGCACGGGAACCCGCATCGCGGTAAAGCTGCCACTAGAAGCTGTCAGTGTTGACTCGACAGAAACAATGTCCGACCGCGAGGAGTTTCAGTCCCAGGCCATTGAGTTGTCAGGACTCCGCGTTTGTATCCACGGATTCACGCCTTCCGGCGGAGGTGGCTCAGAAAGTCAACGTTGGAATTCTAGGGAGTTTGACGAACGTGCTTTGCTGGAAAAGGTCTGCCACAATTGGTTGCGTATGCAAGTCGTCGAATCCCTCCACAACTCCGAGTATCTTCCTGACCTGATACTCTGTGACGAATTTCAGCTTGAAACGATATCAAGCCTGCCTCGAGACGAGCTATCGTCACCAGTTGTCGTGGTATGTCGCAGTGCTGCGGTCGCTCGATCGCTTGATAGGTCACATAGGTCACAGCACAAGCTCAATTGGGGATTGTTCAGTTTCATATCGCGCCCGTAAGTCATCTTCTTGTTACTACTTGTTCCTCACCGCTGACGTTCTTACCTAGTGTGGGACCGAGGAAACTTGCCAAAGCTTTTGTTCTCTGCTTCAGGCGCTGGACGAAATTACAAGCAACAGCTGCAGATCGTGCCAGCATCTCTACCAGGCTCGACGAGCCGCCGACTGTGTCGACGGCAGAAATAGATTTTGTCCAACATGGGTCCGGCTACAAAGAGCGCGGCTATTTTGATATTGCTCCAAGGCTGTCTCCTAAGAAGAGAAGGGCGCACTGGGATGACGATGACACACAGACTCCGTTGTCCTTAGCGCCCGCTTTGCAACAACCTACAACACCCCAGAATCAACGGTTCCTTCTGGTAGAAGACAATGCTATCAATATGAGGATCCTACAAACGTACATGAAGAAGCTGGGTGTGGAGTATGACTCGGCGTCGGATGGGCTTCGAGCTCTGGAGTGTTACAAAGCCCAAGAAGGGGGTTACAAGTGTATCTTGATGGATATTTCCATGCCGGTAATGGATGGGTTTGAGGCTACACGAAAAATTCGAGGGTTTGAGAAAGCCTCAGATTTGCCACGAAGGCATATTGTCGCTATATCTGGCCTCGCCTCCAAGGATGCACAAGAGGATGCTTTTGCAAACGGACTGGACTTGTTTCTCTCCAAACCAGTGCAACTCAAGGAGCTCAGTCGGATTCTCAAGAGTCGAGGATTGATTTAGATAGGACTGGGATATTGAAGGATGCGAACACGAGACCACGATTGTTTTTCGGAGTGTTTTTGTAGATTTTTCATGGAGGCTTTGGCGTTGGTGCGGTTTTATCCGCTGTATAAAATAATACCCAGGCATGGATTTGCGAGGGAGGATCTTATTGTGGCATAATGTTACTAGACAGGATAGAAGGCAGGCGCAAACGGGTTCTTATCTGAGAGGAACTTGCACTAGGAAATAGGAAATACGAATTAATTTGCACCAGAATAAACAGGCCGGGAAAGATTTTGTTTATCGTTTCGTACCTTAGTAGTTGGTGAATCAGGTTGAAAGTACCTTAGTAGGTACCTTATACAGGTAATATAGACTCCTGCCGTCTGAAGCATTGGTCTAGAAACATCCGCTTCACTGATCTACACCTGCATCTGTGGGTCAATTGAGAAAGTGCTACCTCAATCAGTGCCCTCTCCAGTCCAGCATAAAGAAGGCAATCGCCAAACAATTAGCTTCCTTCCAAATGCGCATCGTCGGAATGATTTTCCAATGGCACCTGCTATTCCTGGCGCTGGTGACCGCGACTGCCATGTCTCAAGCCGAGCCATTCCGTTGCGTTATGTATCTCACAGGGTAAGTGCACCTCCCTCGTCGCCAAGCAAGAACTTCAGAATAGGTACCTATTCACTGACTGAAATTCTAGACAACATGATATTGTCCCGTCAAAAAGCGCACTTCAAGATGTTTCCCATGTCATCCTCGCATTCATGCGCTCCGAGGCCTTCAATGTTGACAACAAACCTCACGACTATCCGCTGTTCACCTCTGTTTTTGGTGTCCGCAAAAGGTTCCCTGGCCACACCAAAGTAATGATAGCTATCGGAGGATGGGGTGATACTCAAGGTTTCGAGGAAGCGGCCAAGAATGAAACCACGCGGAAGCGGTGGGCACGCCAGGTTGCGGCCATGGTCACTGCAACGGGCGCTGATGGCATCGACGTTGACTGGGAGTATCCCGGGTAAGGAATATTGCAATCTTGGTCATTAGGTACTAGGCACATACTGACTGCAACAGAGGCAACCGTGATGATTACAAGCAAATTCCCAACTCTCAGCGCGAATGGGAAATCCATACATTCGTATCGCTCCTCCAGGAACTCCGTGTCGCTATTGGCCCCAATAAGCTTCTTTCAGCGGCCGTTCCAGGTAAAGAGGTCGATTTGATGGCCTTTACGCCAACCACGGTGCCTAAGATCATGAAGGAAGTCGACTTTCTCAACATCATGACATACGACCTGATGAACCGCCGAGATATCGTGACTAAGCACCACAGCGGTGTCTCGGATTCTCAGGACTCAATACAGCGTTATATCGACCGGGGCGCATCACCGAGTCAGCTCAATCTTGGGTTTGGATACTATGTCAAATGGTTCATGACCGAAAAATGCTCACAGGGAGAGCTGCTTGGGTGCCCTACTCAATTGCTTGAGGATCCTGGGACCGGAGCTGATCTAGGCAAGACAGGTGGCTTTAGCTGGCATGACGAGATTCCCCAGGACGTATCTACATCGTTTCAACATGCGAGAACATCTGGGAAGTATGATGAGGACGGAAGCTATTTTTATTGGGACGAGAAGGAGTGGCGATGGTGGACATTTGACACTAAAAAGAGTATTCGGACAAAGTTTAGCCATGTCGTGCCGGAGCTTGGAGTTGGGGGAGTTTTTGCTTGGGGCATTGGAGAAGATGCGCCCTCATTTGAGCATTTCAAAGTCACAGTCGAGGAGGTTCACAAGATCCGGAAGGGCCATGCAGCTGCTGAACACGACTACATGGAAGATGGGGACAAGGACGAGTTGTAATGTGGCATGCAAGCAAGTGCTTGGCTTGGCTACTTGGGTGGCAGTGAGAAGCCATGACAGCATGGCTTACCCATACATGCACATGCATGAATCGCCGACTTTCGATTGAACGGTTCGCCAACTTTATTCATGCGCCTTCCAAAGATGCTCGATATCTCGACCGGGTTATGCGTGGTGGCTACGGCAGGGGTTCAATTAAGCTAGGTTTCGGCAAATCATAAGGTCCATACTAAACACGCCTCTAGCTAAACGGTTCAGTGTAACGCTGCTAAGCTTATACTTAGCCTCCCCCTCCAACGACGCCCATGTCTCCTCCACACGTGCTTATCAAAGATGCCCATCTCGTACGGACTTTGCCTACTGCTAGCTCCGGGGACCTTGTGCTCTTTGCAGAAGCTGGCCTGCAAGTGTTGTGATCTGCGATGTGATTGCTCAATTCGTCTCTTCTAGGCCGATAACCAACACCGAAGGTTCAACAAAAACCACATCCTGTAGGGATGTTCTTTGTGGATGGGCTTGTTCCTGGGGATCCTGCGACGTCATCTCGGTGCATTGCCCAGATAGGTCTATCGGGCTGGGGATCAGGGTACAGTTCTCTCGTCCATAAAGCCTGATGAGCGCCCAGGTAGCATCGAGAAGTTTTGGTGTTTGGACAAGCCTCAGTCTCGATCAAGGCCTCAATTGCTGGTTCTCGCCAAGCCTTGTCGGTGTCTCTCGTTCCATTGAACCTGCTTGCTCCTCTATCAATCAATTGGCTTGTCCTGTTCGCCATGCGTTTCTCTACTCCTCTCGTTGCTGGCCTTGCGGCCGTCAGCCCTGCCGTGGCTGCTCCCAGCCCCAGCTATGGCGACAAGGAGCTGTTCAAGACTGTCAGGCCAATCAAGCAGATTGAGCTCGGCCCTCGACCCTACTACCTCGTCAACGACATGGACGAGGGATCGCTGAAGAGGAAGCTTCAATCATGCTCGGAGAAGCCTCAAAAGCCTTCCGAGTGGTCAATTGCCCACCGTGGTGGTGGTACTCTTCAGTTCCCTGAGCATTCTCTCGAGTCGAACCTGGCTGGTGCTCGAATGGGCGCTGGTATCCTTGAGTGTGATGTTGCTTTCACCAAGGACCGCCAGCTCGTGTGCCGACACTCTCAATGCGATCTTCACTACACGACCAACATCGTTACGATCCCCGAGCTCAACAAGAAGTGCACCCAGCCGTTCAAGCCAGCCAAGGATGGCAAGCCTGCCTCTGCCAAGTGCTGCACCAGCGACATTACCCTCAAGGAGTTCAAGACTCTCTGTGCCAAGATGGAGGGCTTCAATGCGACTGCCACCAACGCTGCCGACTTCCTCCACGGTACTCCACCTTGGCGAACCGATCTGTACGCTACTTGCGGCACGGTTCTGAGCAACAAGGAGCACATTCAGCTCACCAAGCGCCTTGGTCTGAAGCATACTCCTGAGCTGAAGACACCAGAGGTCAAGATGCCCTTTGATGGTGACTACACCCAGAAGAAGTACGCTCAGCAACTCATCGACGAGCACAAACAGGCTGGTGTCAAGCCCAGTGATGTATATCTCCAGAGCTTCTTGTACGATGACATTTTGTACTGGCTCAAGGCCGAGCCTGAGTACGCTCGTCAAGCCATGTATCTCGACGAGACGGGCGACACACCCGAGACCTTTGAGAAGGCCGTTGCCAACCTCACCCGCTACAAGGAGGATGGTGTTCGCTATATCGCCCCTCCTCTGCCTTATCTCGTCACACCTGGTAAGAACGGAAAGATCGTCCCCAGCGCGTATGCGAAGAAGGCGAATGAACTCGGTCTCAAGATCATCACCTGGACTCTGGAGCGATCTGGTCCTCTGAAGAACGGCGCCGACGGCAACTATTATTATACCACTATTGCCAAGCTGATCAACAACGATGGTGATGTGTTTAACTTGTTGGATGTCTTCCGAGAGATTGGCGTTGCTGGTGTCTTCTCGGATTGGAGCTCGACTGTTACTTACTATGCCAACTGCTTCGGTCTCAAGCTCTAGAGCTTAGATTATATGAGTATAAGTTAGACTTTGAAGAAAAGCGGTTCAGTTGAAGTCAGTGGTTATTGTGAGGATTCTAGACAATAGCTTGCGTTTTCATCTGAGACGATAATGTTTAACGGTTATGGTTATGTGAAGGTTATAGTCACCACGACGGCCAACCAATGCAGGAGCCATTTCATTGACATCCAATATTTTCAATGTCCCATACCTGATATCTTCTTATATCAGCATCCATCAGAAAGATCCGGCCGTGGATGTTTCTTGCTTGGGCGATGTCTCGATATGGCAATTCTCCACGACCCTAAACCTTCAGGGTAATTTTCCCCTGCCAATGACATGTTGCACTACTCGAATGCAAGGGATTAAATGAAGATCGAACGCAACCTTGGAGCATATACGTCTATCTTATTGGCTAACAATATTACTAAGATTGCAAGTGGCCAATGCCCTGACCATAGCTATGCACTAAGGGTTGTCTCTGGCTAACCCGTTACCGTCACCAATGAACTATCTGGCAAGCTCCCCCGGATTTTTGTCTTTTACCCCAGATTTCGAATGATGCTATAATCCACAGTTGCATGGAAATGTGACTTGTCACGCGCGAATCCCTCTCCATCTCTTTTCTCGGCGGCATCATATCTCTATCACGACGTGTCAGTGGTGAGTCTGTCTGGGATGCATCTCTCGGTCATACACACCAGGGAAAATGGGCTGGTATATAGTCCAAAGGCAGTTCTGGTCATCGTACGGTTGTTAAATCATGAGCTTGGGTAACGCTGACGCTTCCAGGCCACCTCTACTCTTTCTCTGTACAATGCATGCGAGCTTCTCGCCTTGATCTTCACCACCTTCAAACGCCATCATGGCCTTTACTTCTGGAGTCTTTTGTTGACCACCTTGGGTGTGCTTCCGTATGCGTTGGGATGGCTGCTTGGATACCTTGACATCCTGGGCACCGACGCGAGCAAGGCCATCACGTCGCTCGGTTGGGTCGTACTCGTCAGCGGGCAATCCGTGGTACTGTATTCACGACTGCACTTGGTACTGGACAACTTGAGAATAAAGCGCGCTGTGCTATGGATGATTGTGATCAACGGCACTATATGGCACACGACGCAGATAGCACTGCAATTCACCGCTGGGCCGAGCGTTGATGGCAACAATCCCACGCGCATATTCGTCGCACTCGAGAAGACTCAAATGACTTTCTTCTGTGCACAAGAGTTCATCATCTCAGGACTCTACCTCTGGGGCACCGTCGATATCCTACAGACGTCACTGGGCAACAAGAAAAAGACAATGTGGTATCTCCTGATCATCAACCTGCTCATTGTAGCCATGGACATAGCTCTCCTCGTCATCATGTACAAGGACCACTATACGATCGAACAAGGCGTCAAGCTCGTCATATACTCCATCAAACTCAAGCTCGAGTTTGCGGTGCTTGGAAAACTAGTCGACGTCGCACAGAGCCGCGGAGGATCGAGTGTTTCGGAAACATATCCAGCTCGCTTCATCGAGATGCACGCTCGGGAACATGGAAGAAGTGAAAACCTGCCAGAAATAGTACACCTTGAGAACACGACTACACGGACGATGGCCGATGATGAGGAGAGCGTGCGCCGTCTTTATGACGATGCGATCAAGCAGATATACAAAGGCTGAGGCATGGCTAGCCAATCGCATCTTGATTTGGGGGTATCTTCAAGGGCGAGCGAGATTTGTCAGGAGAGAGGATATTTGCATAAGCATCGGGATAATTTAACTGAGACGATGCTAAGCAGTGATTGTAAGAAGCTAGGCTGGGTATGTCCCCGCAGAATGTTCAGCCTGAAGTGATCCATGCGTTGATTGTTAGCGAGTTCAGCTGTGAAGATGATGATGCATGGTTCTTGAAGCTGGTGAGATGCTGTAGAACAGTTGATCTCATAGTGAATAGGAACTACAATGGACGATCATTGATGTGCAAGAGTTGGTCACGCAAACTGCAAGATCAAAGGTATCAGATCTCATATCACAACCATCTCAAATATTCTCCTGCCGCGCGATGCGATGCGATCCTTGCCGCTGATCTTCCACAGTGGATCATCGTCAGTTCTTCATTAATGCTTCTAGCTCTGCAACACATCCCAGATCACAAGATGGCCTGTCCTCAACTCTACCGCCGTGCTCCATTAATGGCCCAGGAAAAGGCGGTCTCGCCGGATGAAACCTGTTGTTTCGAAGGACTTGGTCGGGGCATTTGTTGGATTGTGCTGGGTTGGGTATCATGTTATAGAAGGACGAACGTCGCATGTTGGGTCTTCACATGTTGTTTCTCTTCATTCTTGGCCTTGGTATCGATTCTTCTTTTGTTTTGGGTTTATTAATCTTCTGCGTCTGGTGCGCGCTTATTCATAATTATATTGATAACCTATTGTCGATTTGATATCGAGATATACAATTGGCTCGTAATATTCTCCCCTACCCCTTATTATTATCTCGAAACCAGGTCTATTCTCGACGCTCATTAACCGCCAAGGCGAACCGTATTATCCACTCTCCTTGACATCCTCGACAACCAACGAGTTCATCGGTCACAATAACAAGCGCATTGGTAACTCGCAGGCCATCGAGGCCGCCATGTCCGCATTCCCCATAGTAGACGGCGTGACAGTCGCTATCCCACCACCCGAGGGTTACGTGGTCAACTTTGATCATCCCCTACAACGACATGCCATAGAGTCATATGTCATCTTCGGCATAGGCACAGCACTCACTTTAGTTTTCTTTTTCCAGTATTTATATGTCAAACTCTGGGTTTTACGTAAACCAGATGGGGAGACGGGTAAGATCCTTGCGCAGATCTGGATCAAGTTATTATTTTATGCTAAGAAAATGCAGCCTGTCTTGTAATTGCGTGGATCTTCTCTATAGCTGTTCAGGCCGTCTCTCTTAGTAAGAAAACCACCGAAGAATCCCTGGTAGATGGGATGGTTGCTGACTGGTATCAGGTTCATTTATTATTGGTGTAACTGGAGTACATGCTTGGGAACTCCCTCTCGAAAAGTTCAACGAAGGGAATCAGGTAATATCCCTAGCAGACCTTGGCGGACATATTGCTAATGATGCCTAAGCTCACCTTCATATCACCCATTCTATACGCAGTATGCACGGCCTGCTCCAAGATGGGGCTGGCGCTATTCTACCGAAGGCTTTCACCGCATAGATGGTGGAAATGGAGTGTGTACAGCGTTTTCTTCCTCGTTGCTGGCTATAACCTGGTCATCCTGCTGGTAATTCTCTTCGGCTGTACACCGTTCAAGAAAAGCTGGGATCTCACGATACTTGGAGGCTCATGCGTGGATCGGGGAGCGGTGTATATCTGCACAGCAGCCCTGGGCATTCTTTCCGATCTCATCCTTCTTGTTATGCCGTTGCCAATGGTTCTGAAGCTGCAGATGCCACGACGACAAAAGGCTGGTCTTGCGGTGTTGTTTACCATTGGTTCAGCGTAAGTGATTCTCAACTCAGGGAGCTGGTACTTGTTAACTGATGGGACAGAACACTTGTAACGTCAGTGGTTCGACTAGTACTATTAGTTCCGATAGTTGGTGCAAACGACTACACCTGGGTTCTCTCCAGTGCAGTAGTTTGGATGTAAGTGCGACAGTCGTATTGGTGAGGCAGTGACTAACAGGCCAAGCTTTGTTGAAGCGAATCTTTTGATTATATGCGCGTCGCTGACGACGCTTCGGCGATTCTTCATCCACGTCGCACCCAAATTCATCGGCGAACGCGGGTCATCAGTTGAATACTCTGCAACCAGTAAAGGAACACGGCAACATCCATTCCAGACGTTGGGGAGCATTAGAAACAAAACCCGGAAGGATAGACTCGATGTTCAGATTGAGGATCCCGGATTCGACCTCAAGACAATCGTGCAGGCGCAGCCGGTGACGACCGAAGTCACGGCATATGAGACAGACGAGCAGCCAGAACAGATGATAAGACACTTGCGGAGACAAGAGTCAGTGAACAAGTTTGGCGAGGCAGCCGTGAGAGCTCAGAGTCAGATGTGGGATCCCCGCAACAGCAGCGATGATGAGGAACGGGCGATTGTTCAGACGACAACTGTGACAGTTGTATACGGGCCAAGGACTGAGTGAGTGAGACTGAGGCGCTTATTATTTATTAGCATGTTCCAGATATACAATTCTTTGTCTCGTCTGTGGCCTGGTGACGGCCAATGCATTCGTCGAGATGTGAGATATTGTGAGCCAATCGTATTCTGAGAGGAGTCAATTTGAAACAGATCTCTGCCAAGACTGAAACACGTCTGCTCCCAATTGCCGGGCCAAGTTAGATTACCATTTACTCTTGATGAGATAGATGTCTTTGGTCTTGGTCTACGGGTTTCAGCTGCCGAGCCAAGGCAGTGCATCCATCAGCCAAGCCAAGCATTGAATGAATCAAAGCGCCTATGGGCTATTGGCGACTAAAGCTCCGGGGGGGTCCGGCAGAAGGAAAAGTCGTGCGCGTCACAAACTCATGTCGTCGCTGTCAGAACATGATGAGATGATGCTCTTTAACATTTCGCCCAGGACCAGCTAAGGAATGTGAAAGTGAACAAGGTCTCGTATTCGGGACATGACCCCCCCCCCCCCCGCCAGACCTCACTGGATTAAGCACTGCTGAGCCATCTTCAGCCACTAGATGACATCACGCGCCCTACTAAGAAACCCTGCACTAAAACGTCAGATGTTTGGGTCTTAGCACCACGTCATTCATGAGACGCCCTCGACAATGGAAGCAGGAAAAAGCACATGAGCCACTCAAACGTCGTCGTCAGTGCAGATCTCGAGACATCCACTTCACTTCTGTTTGCCCTTGATTGGTCTGGTTCCGGGGGCTGCCTCTCTGGAGTCTCCGGGAGGGAAAGCTTCGCGCTTGCTTGGCTGAGGTGTACAGTAGGTAATTGACTGCCGAATACGCCATGATTCACTGACGTAGAGGTTCTTAGATGTAGGTAACCAGCTGCTAGCCAACGTTGGCAGCGGCTGCGCTGGCCTCGGTCTTGGCCTGGCCTAGCCTGGTCTCTTGGGTTTGGGTGTCTTTCCTTGAACGGGCCCCATCCATACCATACCATACCAGCCAGACTCAGGCCGTGACTGACACTGTCCGTCATTGACCATTCTTCCTAGACTGAACCCGGAGCTGCCGCCGTGGATTTAAATGCTATATCCCCCTGCTGAACCCCTCCGTCTTGCTGATCTTCTTCACCACATCTCACCCAACTGAACGCACTTCTCATCAGCGGATCATCTCTATCTAAATCTTGAATCCGGTAGCCTCGAATCTCACACAACAACTTCTACTGCACGACATCGGCATCGTATTCATCATGGCTATGGGAATCATCACCATCATTCACGCCATTCTGGCAGTCTTTCTCATCATCGAGTTGGGCCTCACCGCATACCGTAAGTGCCGAACCCTCTACTACACTCACCTCGTCTCTCTTCAATGAGCTAACAATTGCACAGTCGTCGATGCTACCTCTAATTGGTGGAGTGATTCTCCTGCTTCGGTGTCATTCCTGCTCTTCTGCGTCGTCTGGTCCATCCTCATGCTCCTCTATCTCGCCCTGACGCCTCTCTTCGCTCCCCGCATGTACCACAACATGGTCGCTCTCGGTGTTCTCGCCCTCACCACGCTGTTCTGGTTCGCCGGCGCTACCGCTCTCGCTGCTCACATCGGTGTGCCTAAATGCCACGGGATCACAATCTGTCAATGCGCTCAAGCTGCCGTTGCCTTTGGTTACTTCATCTGGGCCATCTTCACCGGACTGACCATCATGGAGGCTCTCGCGTTCATGCGATCGCGCGGCGGCTCTGCTCACGCCGACACCAAGCCCGGCCAGCACCTCGGTGCTTGAACGACAGGGACTGTAATGAACGGACGGATTGGATAACGCGACTTGGAAATGGAGCGGCGGTAGTTGGATTTGTATTGCTTTCAATTGTTTTTTTATGCGACACGGCCGCAAGATACCCTTCAGGAACTGGCAGGCTCGTCAGGAGCGCCCGATTACATGATTACTATCTGTATTATTCACGGTGTATTAGTGCTTAGTGGTTGAGAAAAGAAAACTGTCATTGACTATTCTATTCTATTCTATCTGTCGCTCTCACTGTCCAACTTGATGCCAGTGAATGAATGTCTTGGTTAGCATAGTTAACGAACGATGTCGGCTGTAATTAGAGATAAACTTGATCTGCATCCGCTTCCGCATCTGACGCTTATTTCCATCCCATGCCGGGAGTCGCCGGCTATAGCTGCCGAGCTGTCTCTCCTCCACTTTACGTCATCTTTACTTGGCTGCTTGAAGCCACCAGAAGAAGATGGTGTCCATGTCAAGCTATGAGATCATGCATTGAACTTTTATTGACATGGACGGTTCATTACGTACTATATTGACAACTTCCATATCGAACAAGGGCCGCGATCGTGTGTAGGGTAGATGCTGCTGGTCAATTCGTTTCGCAAGACAGCTCGATCTTGAGCTCGTCTCCAGTCTGATGGTAAATTATATCGGATACTTTAACCGTGGACGCAGGTTCAGGGTATAAGGTCAAGCTTGGTTGATTAGGTACTCGCTCTCATATCAGTGACGATTCATCTTGGCAAACTGATACAATCAACGCCATGTTCCTTTTGGAAGCCGGAACATCCTTATTACCTCGGCTTTGCTTCCTCTTCCGCATAATTCATCGTTCGTGCATGCACAAGGATTGTATCATTCAATATCTCTACAGTAGGCATTGACACCCGGTTTAGTGCATGGACTCTTATCCGTCCTCCATCCCATCTGATAAGGACCTTGTCAACGCGGGGGGAAGTGGGTTATAGTGAGCGACCCGAGAACCGAGACCCTGGACGATTTGTCTGACCCATTACAAACCAAACCATACTCAATAACAACCCCCTCGACCTCGACCCGTTATCAAAGATATCCTAGATATCTTCGCCTCTGCATGTGAAGAAACGGAATAAGATTTGATCGTCCGCTCATCATGGGGGCCCGAGCGACTGCTCCCGCATGAGCGATGTCACTATCCTCAGGACGCGTTATTCCCCTTGTAGCAATCCTTTCATGAGTGAGCTGACAGCGTGGGTTTACCATTTATCCCTAGACTGCTTTTCGTCGTGGTGCTGCTATTCTTATCAGCCACATCATGGAGTTGATAGGCCGCGCTGGGATTATCGGCATGGATGCTTATCAGTTGCCTCTCGCCAAGAGGCTTTTGGGATATGATGATTTGCAGGAGAACGACACGTTTTTGAGGACTCGATTGTGCTTTTTAATGATAGATCAGGAATCAATCGTTTCATGGCGTTTTGCTCCCCTGCCTGGTCTTTGTCGTCAGGAGAAAACACGATCGTGGCTCAGATTCAGCATATCTCCGAAAGAGCTTCAACCAACGGGTTGACTTGGCATCTCTCACGAGCTCCTTGAAAAGAAAAACCTCTCTCTCTCTCTTGTATGCCGACGATTCCGGCTTCGGCTCATTTGACACCTTGGACCGGGGAGCTACCGTCAACGGCCTCTGCGCTAGGCACGCCTGCGCATATCAGCGGTAGCTAGAGCTAAAACTCCAAGACTTGCGGGCGTAGCTCATATCCAACTGCCCAGTTGACAGCGTAGTATCGCACGTCTGCGGCCCTCCCCTTGTAAGAGCTCTGAAGGATCTAGACCTCTCTGCGACGGCTTTGATGCTGTTTTTGAACTTTACATGTCAGTTCTCTTTCCGGTCCAAAAGTCCTTGCTTGGCTAATAATCCTTGAACAGAACTGTCGTTGCTTTTCTTTTCAACGTCCTGGTTCCCTCCTTCACGTCTTCCCATGAGACTTGGACACAACCCTTTCGCGAGCACACACACCACACTAATGTTCAACTACTTCATAATCTATAGAAGAGTAGTTACTAGACGCCATTTTCGTTTACTATAGACTTATCTTAGACTTTTGCTTTTGTGTTTCCCCAAAAACCTCTCAATAGCTAGCCAACTCGCCACTTACATCCTCATCGACTTCACATCACACAAAATGTCGGCACGAAGCGCGTACGCGCGCAAGAAAACAACGCAAGCGAAAAGTAGGGACCCGGTCATATATGGACGCGCTCAATCTGTAGCCACTTCATCAAGTGGTGAAGAGCCCTTTACTGACCATTCGATACCGCCTAATATCCCAACCCCCATTGCGGCTCGATTTCCACAAATACAGCAAAATGCTTCGATGCCAATGGGAAGTAGGGGAGATTGGGCCCCAAGAGGAAGGCCAATGATGGCACCAGATTGGAATCGGGATGCGTATACGAGTAATCAATATGCCGAGGAATGGGTTCATAACAAACCGAGGAGAGCGACAATACCAGACGAGTATGGGACCATTGAGAGGAGTGGGCTACGAACAATGCTCGACAAGCGAAGTGACGACGTACGAAAGACAATAGCGAAGACATTCACATTCCGAAAGAAGGAAAAGGAAGAGGAACCGATCGATAAAGACAGCAATGGAAGCCGTCCAAGCGTGGAAACACTGCAACCGACCGTCATGCCGAGTCCCAGTCCCAACGAGAGCAGCGGTTGGGACTCACAATCTGTGGCTCGAACAGATACGACATTGACTTCGACATCTTCCTATGCAGCTTCTCAGAACCAGATGCCGTTGACGCCAACATCACAACTCTCATTTGGTCTACCCCCCGTCGGACCACCACCAACCGCCAAACTGCCTCCCATTCCACAGGTACCTTCTGCACCGCCACCACCACAGATCAGACGTTGGTGTGGAGGAGGACGACCCATCACTAAGTGGAATAAGATTCGAAAAGACCCAGAGCTTTGGGATCCTAATGGGGATGTCCTTATCTACCTCGGGAAGAAAGGCCAGAGCTTGCCGTCCATGCGCGTTTCCTCACATATCATCGAGGCAATCAACAGTCGATATCTCATATCTCTTTTGGATGAGGGTTTGATTGATGGATACATGCATTCTCCGACTTCACCAAATACTGAATCTTACGGAAGAAAGCTTGGCCAAGAGTTTCGAAATTCACCACTAACACCGCCTGCATCTGGACGCACCAGCATCGGAGATATGGGAGGGCAAGTTCTTTATGAGATGCATTTCCCGCCTCCGCAGAACATGAAGAGCGCCGACCAGCTTCGTCACCAGCTCACAACGCGCAACTTCTTTGCCTTGCTGCTCAACGCCTCAATGGTGGGCTTGTCGCTACACGAGGCTCTATCTGATCTTCATGTTAGACTGGATAGCTACATGCCTCCGAACAACGACAATGTCGGTCAGTTAGTGCGGTATCTCTATAACCGAGATCTCGACGATGTACGAAACAACCCTGCCTTGGCGGTGTCACTCCTCATCTGGTCAGAAGAGCCGGATGTGCGGTGGGAGGAAGGATGGAGGGAGTGCTTCACGCATTGCGTGGGCATGTTTGATCTCGTGCAGAAGTACAAGGACTTCAAGCAAATAAACCCAAACACGAGAAAGCTTATGGAGATGGCGAGTCACGAGATGCAGTATCGCGTCCAGGCTGCAGAGGAGCGGTTGGCTGGCTTCAGGTATCAAGACATCTGGGCCTTCACTCCCAAGACTGGGTCTGAGATGAGGGTGATCGAGAGGTTGAAAGACCTGCTATTGCAGCATTTTGAACAGGAATATGGATCGTGGCCACCATCGCAGTCCGACAGCCGATCTGGGCGATCAGAAGGTTCCTCGAGACCCGAAACCTGGTTGACTCGGACGTTGGCTATGAAACTCCAAAAGGATTTTGGTGAGCTGTATGATTGCATGGTCGACAGAGACGTCGTTTGGGGTTCGTTGGAGATCCAGTTTGGAAGCAGATTGATGATGGTGTCGAAGAGCAAGAGGAGGACCATCGATGCAGACACGAGGGAGATGCACTTGACGGATATGCTTATCGACTTTGACAACAAGCATCGGTTCCCTCATATTCCTCATCCGTTTCCTCTACTGCCAGAATCGACCTCATCTGCTGGTTCGTTCCGAAGAGGCATCACAAAGACTCGAGGCGACCAAATGAGCGCCCTGGAGGAAAGGATACGACTTGCTTACACTGAAAATACCGGCTTCGATGAACCGGAGATCAAACTCGTTGACGCATTTGAGCGCTTTGAGAAGACCGATGACATAGGAGACATGGATCCGGCTACCGCGAGGCGTTGTCGCTGGATTCTTATATACGGAATTCTTCAGTCACTAGCCTCTGTGTCAGTTGACGATGAGAAGGCCCAGTACAGCGACAAGGTCGATTATCACTTATGCCCGAGGCTGGAGGGAGCAAAGATACCGCCATGGAAACGAGGAGCGAGCGAAGGCATTGGCCAAGGAGCGCATGAGAGATCGTACTGCTGGGTCGCAGAAACAGAACGAGCAGTACATGAGAGCGACGAGTACGGAGACGACGTTGACATGAGCCTGATCAACGATTTCCCGATTCAGCTAAACTCGCCCGGCGCCGCGGAGGACCGAAACACGGCGTCAGGTGGGGCTCTCGGCACGGGCTTCATCAGCCCAAGAGTTCGAGAGAGGATGCGGAGGAACCGAGAGAACGAGAGTCCTGTAACGACGGACTATGGATACACGTACACTTAATTAAATGCCTTTTAATGAACAAAGATGATTTACGAGATATTGGGCCCCTTTGAACTAAAGCGAGATCGTACCTGTTGATCACGATCCCCAGCCACTGATTTAAATAAAGCATGGGCGAGTGAGTGAGTGAGTACCCGCTGTTTCAATGCTGATCTATGCGGATCTGCCGAAATAAGAGGCCGTGAATCAATCGCCAGTTCGCATATCAGTTGATCTCCGAAACGTATATATGGACAGGAAACGTGCGGGACGGCCCAGGGCGCCATGCATAAGGCGTGATGCATACGTTACTGTACTCAGATTGTCTTGTGTTCCTGAGTTAAGCGACGATGGCGATGGAGATGCATGATTTACCAGCCACCGAATCTGCGACAGTTGAAGAGTAAGTCACGGATGCTAGCCAGGGGTTTTCGTAATTGGTTGGCTGGTTATTCTCGTTTTGGTTGTAACTCTCTTGCTGTTTGATACACACCCAGCCAACCTGTTTTCTGTATTTATTACCATTTTGGGCACGTATGAGCTTACCAGCCTCTTCAATTCTGATGACGTCGCAACACGAAAGGGGTCTCGACCTGTTTCCTTTGCTGGTTATTCTCCTGGCTAAATTGACGAAAAGTCTTATCCTGATTTGCAATACAATTGATCTGGATCAATCTTCAATTGCTCCCTCGCTTACTTACTTGCTTGAGTGCTTGCATTGCTAGTGCAAGTAGACGTCATGCTCCAATCTCGGCATGACCGGTGAAAATCGAAGCTGAATAGCTGCAAGTCTGGGGAACGGACGACAACTAACGGAGATGATCAATCAAACCTTGCCGAGAGACTAAACAGCGCATAAACCTTTCATCTCCATTTTCAGGCTCGACATGCTTCAAGAACCCAAACACACCGAAAAACTCGTGAACCCGACGGCCCTAGAGGAAACCAGCTCCAGATCGCTAAACTTGCAAGGGTCTAGGGGCAAAAGGTCCCCTACCCACTAACGGCCCAACCACTAACATCCTGCAACTACAGGGGTGGCCTCTACAAGGGTTATCCCACCCTTTTCTCTAGGCGTGGTCCTGCGCCATCTATTTCTCGAGCACCAACCACCTTGAATCGTGGGTTTTTGGCAAGATCAAGGATGGGAACAAGTTTGGGCGATTGCTGTTGCTGTTGCTGTTGCTTTGCTTTGCTTGCCTTTGCATCCGTGGTAGCTACAAAATAGACCTTTCTTCCCGCACACCCTCCCTCCCTCCATTCTTTCTCTCATTCCTCCATATATCACCAACTTGACTTGACTTGACTCAGTCTGATAGCGTTACTTGTATCGATCTGACTATTGCTTGAATTACCTATTGTCTCACTCACCCACTCAAGCATCGCTCAAGTCCCCCGCGCACGTCATCTCTCTCAGCTCCCCGCTCTTTGAGCGCATTACATCCATCATCGAGATAGAGCTGCATAAATTTTAACACCGCCAAGATGCTTTTCGCAATGTTCTTTGTCTTCTTTCGGATCCTTCAGATCCTCACTCTGGTAGGCAACAGGAATGCAAGCAGACACTCCAGATCGCAGGCTAACAGAGATATCAATAGATCCCCTGCATGGGTATGCTTGCCTGGTTCGTCGATGGATTTGTCAAGCAAAACGCCCTGACTCCCGATTCAATCCTCATCCTCTTCATTGTCTCGGTTCTCGCGCTTGCGTGGGCAATCTTCACCCTCTTCAGCTATCACCGCTCCTCGACAAATGCCCACTTCGTCGCTTTCGTTGATGCCCTCTTCTTCGGTGCCTTCATCGCCGCCGTTTACTACCTCCGCTACGTAAGCGACACCGACTGTATTAGCATTCGACGTGGCGACGACTGGGATCTCTCCGCTGGCGACGTAAGGGTCATTGGCCCCAGCTATGACCTCGTCAACAACAAGCCCTGCTCCATGCTCAAGGCCTGCTGGGCATTTGGCATCATGAACGTCATCTTCTTTGCCATCACTTCTGTTGTCGCTTTCATGCACGGCGGACACATGAGCGCCTATGACCGCAGCCACTCTTCTCGCCGTTCCTACCACTCCAGCCGTCACAGCCACCGAAGCCGCTCCCGCTCTGGCTCTCGCTACAGCAGCCGCAGCCGTCCTCACTCTCGACGTGTCTACGTTTAGGAGCCTTGTCCTACTATTGCGCTTCGTAGGAAGCACAGACCTAAAACAACGAGTTATCCGGGGGACACCGCCAGTTTGCTTTTCTCGGCAATGCATTCATACTCCACTGCAACGTATGCCCAAGTACCACAATACCTTGGCCCAATGACCCGCGAGATCGCAGCCTCGCCAGCTTTTCCGTTTGTCCTATGACACTAGATATGGGCGCTCGAGTAACAACACATCGTGCTCCGCGCCAAGGATCCAATCCTTTTTCGCCCCATGACAGCCTGTGCATGGGGGATATTATGGCAAAGGGTCAAGAGACCCTGTTACGATCGCCGCAAGGAAAGCGGCCTCATGCATTATGACTTCTCCTAGAACATATTTCGTATTCTTTGGAAGGAATCGTATGGACTGACGACCAACACGATACAATGTTGATGACGTTTCTTTGTCTCCCATGCTTCGGATCTGGATAATGAAGCTCAGGTAAGGAATTGGCTAGGATTAGATACGGGTATGCCGCAGCATAGGCCCTGGAGGCTGCTTCGGTCGACGATTCTATTGTATATAATATGACTTCACTGTTGCATGAACGACGAAAAAAACAACGAGCTCGCTATCTCAGAATATATATTTTTGAACCATGAATATTCATTCGCCTTTTACTTTTGTCTATATCCGAACGCCGTGTTATGCTAAATGGTATCACTTGTTATATAATCTTCCCTCAATGTTTGTCCGATTCTCCGACTTGATATCCTCGGGCAACACCACTTCGACCCTCCTCGACTAATGTGCTAGCTTCATTGTCGAAATCGGTGCCCAATCCTTGCCACGTGCGACCAGAGCGAAGGAACTCTGCACCAGGACTCGCGACGCCGTTGATGCTGGCCAATTCTCCGACGCTGCGCTTGATAAGAGCATCGTTCTGCTTGGCTGTACCGGCGGGACCGTCGCTGATCACTTCTGCGGTGTTGGCGGCAGAAAGGTTGTTTCGAACTGGAAGTCTCATAGGTCGACTTGATGAGATGAGCTTGCCGGTGCGCATGTCGAACTCGGGAGGAGCAGATTCTTCTCCTTCAACACCTCCAGCGACATCGTCAAACTGATCCTCTTCTGGCACGGCAGTATCCCCGAACTTGTCGACCGCATCTTGAGGTTTGTCGTTAAGTCCAAGCTTCTCGATACCACCCCACCACTCGCCGCCCCAGACCCGTTCATCCTCGCTCATGAGTGCCACCTCAAGCTCAAACGGTGTGATAACGGGTCTCCAGTATCCAGCATCATCCTCGACCAAGCCGCTCTCCCAGCATCCGACCACAACCCAACCCTCAATCTCAGCAAAATTTGCCAGCTTCGCGGGGTTGAGCTTTCCGACGACAATGGTGTAGCTCTTCTTGTCAGCCCGAGCGATCTTGTCGCGCAGAGTATTGATTGAGCTGAGGTAGTTTGCGACCGAAAGTGTATTCACAAGGATACCGATCACACCGGCGGAAGCGAGCGACAGCACCTTGGCAAATCGACGTCGAAGGAGACCTGCGGTGCGGATAGTGGGGTTCTCGAGAGTCGAGGATGGCGTCGCGAGAACGTGTAAGGAGGCAAATCGTGAGTATAGAGCGAGAAGAAGCGCAGAGGGCGGGTCGGAGATGTGGATGATCGAGCAAGCCTTCCAATGTTCGTCGTCAGGAGCTTCGTCGGAGAGGATCTTGCGGTTCGGGATCAAGGCGGCAGGGTCGCGCGTTACTGCTGTGGAAACCACATTGGTGTATCCCTCATCTTTGAGAAGGGAAACCACTTTGTCAACGTGATTTTGATATGTCAGATCAGCCATTATGACCAGCTTGACAGTCTTGTCGTTGAACTCCCTCCTGATTTCCTCCAATGTCACCTGGTAATCGAGGTCGTGGGTGGTGTAAACGTATATCGCGGGAAGACGGCTGGTAGGGCTAAGGCATGTTCGACCATAATGAACCACCACATCTGCTGAAACATGCTCGGCAGCTATCTCATCCACGCAGCAGGCGCTGTAACTGCTATCCGCGAGAACGTATATCCTCCTCTCAGCCTTGCCTTCATCCTCCGCGTCGTGGGTGCTAAGTTCCTTCGATAAAGCCTCTACAACACGAGGAGCGTCTACCAGCATAAAGTCTGGGAATTGTAAGCCGATGCACCTCCATCCCCCAGCGCGGATCTCATCGGCTGTACGAACAACCTCGTATGTTTCGCGGAGGGCATCGTCGGAGAGTGTGGATGTTGGGATAGAGTCAGCGGCGGGGACTTCGAGGATGTGGTCGTCGGGAGTTGAGAGGACGGGAGGAGCTGAGAGATCGGACGCCATCGCAGCAGAAGGTAGAGGGTATGGAATGGATGTGAAGTTTTTTGAAGGTTGGTGATGATAATATTTTGGTGGGGTTTTTGGTGATGGAGGGGAGCGGGTGTCAATGCGGGGTCATGGTGTGAATTTTAGCATTTTGTCGCTAATGCACTCACTGGGTGATGCTCTCTATAGAAGCAACGAGTCGTCCGAAAAGCGACGTAGATCATGTTAGTATTAGTGATATGATGTAGACCGCACATAGTTAAAAGTCCTTTGGGATTCGCGATTTGAAAGTTTACATCTCCCGTTTTGGGTTAACTATTGGCTCTGTTCGAAGTAATATGATCGGCTCCACGACATCTAAATCCCGAACGAATCAAGTAACCCGTCAATGTAATCACCGCTACTCATCAGCTTGGGATTGAAGAAATTCGCAAACATACGAAATGCCGAATTAGTCAAAGCTAGTAATGCTTAGTATCTTTTTATATGAAGACATCGCTCGACTCCCCTTGAACCTGGTAGCAAAGTGGCCCTCTTGACCCTCTGGTGTAAACCGGTGAAGCTACACCTTACTCGTGAGTACCTTGCACCATGAGCGAAGCAAGTGAAATGCCGAGTGCCAAAGGTTACCGTGACTGCCGATGAATTTAGATACTCGCTCTTCGAGGCAAGATCCGCATCCCATGACGTCCAAACGCGCATGTGAATAACAAACGTAAGTACTAACTATGCCTCTTGATCACAGACTCCCGATTAAGGTTTTCTACCTCGGGCTACTACCGTCCTAATGCCCGCGAGGAACTGCCGAGTGATAAAACGGAGAATATTTGCAAAGGAAACTTCCGGTTCTCATATGATTTGAACTTCCGAGTCCTGAATAACAGAACTGAAGTTGCAGTTGTAGACTCGTCTACCCCGGTCGTGTCCCAATTAGGAAATCCGTGTACCCAGTTGGGTAATCAGTGTATGCATCGTCAGTGAGAAATACCACGATGCTGTTAGTCGACATCCACAGCACGCAGTGAAGCACTCCTTTAAATGAGCAACTCGTGTGACTTTGAGTGCGTAAGCCATGGTAGGTTTGTCGTATATAAGTAAGGTGAGGGCATCTGCCGGCCTTTCTCTACTCCTCCAACACAAAACATAACCATGGAAGACACATCACACTTCCTCCAAGGCAAAACCATCATCATCGCTGGCGGTGGTGTTTCTGGATCAGCATTCGCCGTTGGGCTACGCAAACTATGGAACCCCCAATTCAAAGAGCCCAAGATCGTCATCTACGACCGCGACTCGCCGGACGTGAGCGCCCAACGGGAAGGCTACACATTATCTCTTACCGGATACGACACTTCTGGGGGTCTCATTGCCCTGAAGAAACTCGGTATCATTGACCAAATTGTAGACAATGCCGTGTCTGGTCTCAATGGAGAGGGCGCCTTCAAAATCTGGGGACCCAATTGGCATGAGCACGCAAGCTTCCGCCATGAGCCAATCGAGGAGCTGCCATCTTCCAGCGTTAGAATAGCACGCAAGGATCTTCGCAAGGTCCTCCACGATAACCTCCGACCGCAAGACTCGGTCCAGTGGAACTCGCGCTGCATCTCAGCCAGGCAGACGGACCAAGGACGAGTGCGGGTGCAAGTCGCGAGTGGACTCCCTGGTAGCGAGACAATCACCGAGGAGGATTGCGACCTGCTTATTGCCGCCGATGGAGCAAACAGTAAACTCCGAGGACACCTTCGACCCAACGACAACCTCGAATTTGCCGGTGCAATTCTCCGAGGTGGTATTGCTCGGTTTGACGGGACTCCTCCGGCGCCCATCGACAAAGACTGGGGTTTTATGCTCTCAGGAACCGGGGTTTCTTGCTTCTTTTCTCCAGTCGACAAGAACAGCGTTGTCTGGGGTGTTGGAAATCTCGAAAACGAAGAGGTCCCCCGATTAGATCTCAAGAACGATAAGATGGTACAAGAAGTGATCGATCGGAGTCTCGATCTTGGGGATAAGTTCCAGGATCCTTTTAGAGACATCGTCGAAAGGACAGATACGAAGACCGTGTTTGCTATCAACGCAAAGGATAAGAAGGCTTTCACACATGATGATATTGACAAGACGGGCGTTATTTTCATTGGCGATGCTAACCATGCTGTGACACCTTTTGCTGGCTGTGGAGCAAACCTGGCGTTATGTGATGCGTGGGATTTGGCACAGGCGTTATGTATGAACAGTTCATTGGGGGAGGGCATATCGGCATATGATGGGCAGTCAGAACCACGAGCGAGAGGGATCCTGGAGCGAGCGCGCGAGAAGCTAAAGTCAGGGCATAAGGGGAGATTGTAGCTTTAATTAGATAATTCACCTTGAGAAATATGAAAAGCATCTTAAATTTGACATCGTATAAGCCGTGCTATTTTGATGCTTCTAGGTTAATTGAATAAGGCAACGAATAAGGGTGTAGATGCAAGGACACATGTTCTTCATGTCTCCTACCACGATGTGCCCTTGTATATTTGTGGTCTGTTGGCAAAGCTGGACAGCTGGCAGACGTACAAATAAGGGCATAAAGTTGAGAGACTAGATGTACCTACTCATACCGACATGGACAATATCACTGTCACTTAGCTCTTCTGGAGTCCTGGACAAAGGTTGCAAAGTTGAACAGCGGACTAAGGACTCCAGATCATTCTATGGTGGTTCATATATACGAACTTGCTGTTAAGGGTATCTAGGGCGGGACTATTGTACAGGTAAAGCCAAGGGATCAAACGCACAAAGACCACTTACAGTACCTATAGGAAGTCAGGTGTCGTCACGTAGCCCTTATTCCAGCTCTACTCATCCAACTACATGAGGGTATCCCACGAGGCTGAGCACCATTCCTACTTTGGTCTCCCTTCTGACATACAGAACTATACATGCAAACGTCAAGTCAATACACACTTTGGATATTTGCGGCAAGAGATACGTAATGGCCACCTCTCCCAATACGAGATCTCACATTGCCCTTGCAAACAGATTGCTATCGGGTCGAGTGACTAACAGGCAAAGGGGGAAACACACCCATTACAATACTGTTGCCGTTACCTCCGAATAACAGAGAAATTGTGTCATCCACAGGCTGTGTCAGATCTCCGCGCCAACTAACAGAGTGAAGATGTTATGGACCCATTGAGTTGTGTGGGTTCCTCCAGAGGTTGCAGGTTCAGGCGTGGAAGGATTTGATGAGAGTCTAGAAGAGGCTACCGAACCAGGATTTCTTCGTCTCACATCGTGGCACCGTAAGGCAATGTCTCCTCGAAACTGCTCTGGTGGGGGCGAAACCTTTTGATGACTGGAGCACTCATTACCTCCAGGTTCTTGGGCTGCCCATGGCTTATGGGTTTCGCCACCGCGATACTGTCGGAAGTCTCAGGTAAGCTGTACATTAGCCAAAAACAGCTTGGAGCTCTGTCACCTAGGTGCGACTCGCCCTCCAAGACATCTGGGGCGACCCTGTTTTTGGCTCTGATAGCCATCTTTGTTTCGCCCGGCGACTGATCAACCTTTTTGATCGCTACCCTGCCGGAAAAATCGGTTCGGGCCGTACCTAGTGTGGATTGGCGAGCGAGGTAAGGTATGCTCCGGCATCCGTACGGGAAATGTTGACAGGGCGTACTTGAGCTTCATGACCAACGCCAGCTGTAGTTACAAAACCCGTATCTCCCTGTTCCAGGATAAGGAGACTTCATACAGAGTGTATATTGTAAACGAAATATCTGTATTGGGCCCCGCCATCAAGTTTTACCGACACCGGGATGTGAAGGTGGCAAGATTGGGGAGCAGATAGCTATACTACAATATTGGGAAAAGCTCGAGGAAAAACACTGGCCACATTCGTGATACTCCCTTCTTATGCTTTAGAAATATTTACATTTCCCGAACTAGAATAAAAACTCCATTCCTTCTCCATCAATGCTTATATCAACGCGCTCCATCCCCTCTTCCTCTTCATCTAGTACATCAGCCCACGTAACGCTATCCTCATCCATCTCTAGGACAACTTTCCCTTTCTTGAATGTATTATAATCATTGTCAGACGTCGACTGTTGCACCGAGTTTGGCAGCAAACTACTTGTTCCGCTGTGAAAATGCGGCAAGGCTGGCGTTGGCGATTCTGCTTCTTGCAAACTCGTGTGTTACAAAGGGCTTCGGATCACCCGGGACAAAATTTGCGTCTGGCTCGGAAAAGGATTTCACAATCCGACCGAGCCAAGTTGATAGGGCCGAGGCCGGTAGATACCGTTCTGCGAGACAGTAGATAGAACGACGGTCGGGCTTGTTCAGTAGGCATGGATATATTGACGACGAGTATATGATTCTGTTGATCGACTACAGGGCAGTTATATATCAAGTTACCGTAGAAGCTAATCCTCATATCACAAGTAAGGACAGGGTACCGAGTAGAGCATAGACTGATCTGACTGCATTTTCAGTTATCCTGGGCGAGCTGAAAAGCATTGCAGATCATTTCTGCCCAAGCCCCTCCCAGCGTGGGCCTTTGTTACCAATGCTCGTATACAATTCCAATGGGGCAGCACGCTTTATTCGTTTCTAGTCAGTATAGTTCGGCACTTGTGCCGTCCTACGAAGCGAACAGTGGCGACTTCATATAACTACCTAGATTTCGCTCCTCATTGAAGGGAAAGGCCACATTCAGCCTCCCAGACGCAATCGAAAGTGATAAGATATAAAACGATTGTTGTCAATATTGTCCGGCAAAATGTCGACCCTTCCCAATCAGAAGACCTTGACGGTCTGCGTCTTTTCAGCGTAAACATCACCAGAGACCACGACGGTACATCTCACATGGGATCAGATACCTCAGTTACCATCCATCCTCTCCTTCTTGTGACAACTGGTCCCCCAGGCCATATTGAGCCACCAGATGGCGGGTATTTTGTCAGTGAACATGTGCAGGACATGGTGAGTACACTGCGGACGCAGATAAGCTCTCCATCCAACTTTTACGGAGAAAAAGTAGTTATTCGTATTGCAGAGCAACCTTGGTTCAACAAGTATAACTCTGAGGATCAAAACACCGAGGACCATATACCCATGGAACGCGTTCTTTGGGAGATTCTAGAGCGGCTTGAGGTATGTGAACCTTCGATGCGGTCGATGGAGGTCACCGTGGTGCAGACAATTGCTACTAGCACTCCCTCAGCCAGGATGACGAAGGCAACAATGTTGCTGACCAGGAGAGTAAATTACAAAGGAGAGTCCTTGTGCTGTCGTGTCGCGCTCCTGGTCGTTCCACTCATGCCAGCGAGCTCTCTCACCCAGTCTCGCGTACCATCCTGCAGGCGGCAGGAGATTCTACAAACGTCGTATTTGTACGACCTGGGTCCTTTGGTGCCCTCAAGACTGAGCTCCAATCCAGCCCCAAAGGATACTTCTCCGCCATTCATTTCAATATGCTGCTTGTCTACAAGCGCCCTCGAAAATCAGATCCCGAAGTTCCCAGAATCTACTTCCAATTCGTCAACCAAAACAAGTCTGAGGTGATAGAGGAGGACCTGAAAGCCGTCGATAAAGTTGCCGCATTGCTTCTGCTTCATGGTGTTCAACACGTTGTCATTACTCCCTGTCCGCATGCTAGGTCCGCCGTCGAGACGGCAGCTACAGTTCTTTTGAGCAGTGGCATACAGACCGTGGTTACTTCGGCGTATCAAATCACTGAGAATGATGTCAAGACATTTAAAAGATCGCTCTACGCTGGGTACATTGTTCAGAAGCTCCCCTTAGAAGAATCCGCTCGAGCAGCTCGACGGTGCTTGAGGGGAAGCGAGGGCAATGAGAGGATGCCCATTTGTGATTTCGTGGTGCTGATTTACGTCAACCCAGAGCGGCTTCCATCTACCAGTTTGGGCGTTGATTACAAGTCTCTGAAGCAAGAGCAGAGCTATCCTGACACTCTGTATGGGCGAGAACATGATATTGTTCACATAGAGTCAATACTTTTTGCTGGGAAAGCCGCTGCCGCTGTTAATCTATGGAATGGCTGGTGTTGGCAAGGCGTCTCTTCTGGACCATTTATATACGTGGTGGAAGGCTTCTGGTATGGTCGAAGATGCATTCCATACACGCCTCAGCTTGAGCGAGCCTTTCAACAAGGACAACATGCTGCAGCTGCTACAACGCCACTTTGTTCCGAGCTCTACTGTAGACTCAGAAGACGTAAGCTCTTTGTATGAGCATTTCGAAAGTCATAAATGTCTCATCGTGATCGACGACCTCGACTCAGCGGACTTCAACCGACAACAAGGCCAGTTCATGAATCTTATCTCCAAGCTATCCAAGTCTGGTGCGCTTGTCATTCTTGCTTCGCACAAGCAAGAGTGATGGTTGAGCAAGGCAAAGGCATACAGACTTTCTGGACTCCAAACTCGACCAGTGACTCTGTTGGTGATGGATCCCCAATTCAGGGACCACGTCACTGAAAATGAAAACCCTTCATCCCCTGAGATAACGGCGAAGAACAAGACACAAGAAGTGGGGGTTTACCTTGACGCTGTTCTTGACATGGTAAACGGACACCCGCAGGCTATAGATATCATGACTAGGATTGGGCTTTACTCGTCGAGAACTCCGAAGGATATATATTGCTTTTTACTCGGACTTCGTTCAAACCGCCATTCTACATATCCTACGACGTTTGAGACTTCGGACACCGAGAATCAATCTACACAGCCACACAGCAGAACGCGTCTTGATGGTGTATATGAGAGTCTGCGAATGGTGGATTGGGGTGATGTATTTTTTCCCATAATACTTGAGCCATTCATGGGTTTCCTGCCATCCAAAGATCTCCTCATGATTTTCTGCATCTGGAGCATAAGAGTGGCCAAGGTTCTAGGAAAGGCTGCATCTACACGGATTGTGCGCTCAGTACTTGAGTCTAATGCCTCTGATAGAGACAATGACAAGCTCACAGGAGATGCACGCATCTCCATTGAAGCTTTAATAAATGCTGTTAGAGCAGCCGATCCCGAGGAAGACCTGGCCTTGCAACTGGATTTAGCCAGCTCCAGCGTTCTGTTTCATACAGACCTCGAGTTTTCCGAATCGCCGTCTCCCGCTGGCAGCTTCCTGACTGCAATGTGTGATCGTATGAAAGACAGGCTTATTGATAGTGGAATGCTTGAGAAGTTCACCGCGGTACCAGATTCCTCGTTCACGACAGACCGGGGAATTATGGGTTTGAATCCACTGGTTCTTTTGCTTCTCAGACAGCATCCAGCCTACAAAAGCAACTCATTCTCACTCCAATCAACAGTGAACGAAGCATTTGTACTATACTACTTCTATAGAGGGAAGAAGTAAGTTAGAAATAATACTTATATATGTAATAACCCCAGTTTAAACCACTATTCTTTTACTAATTTCGCTTTATTTATTCTTCTATATAAGATTAATTAGTTATATACCTTATTATATATATTTAATTAATTAAGTTATAATTTATAACTTTAAAGCTATTTAGCTTTTACTAACTAACTTATATAAAAGTTAACTTAATTTCTTTAATTCTAACTTTAATACTCTTTTAGGTAGGATAAAGGAAGGGTTAACCTAGCTGCTAAGATGCAGTATTAATACTGCTTAGTTAAGGCAGTAATTATACTATTAAGGCAAATAAACCTTATATAATATTAACTTTTAAGATAATAGCCTACTATAAAGGTCTTATTATTTAAGCCTTTATAAAAAAGCTAAAAGCTTAATAGCCTTATAAGGCTAATAATAAGAAAAAAAAATATATTATTTAATTAAAGTAATAATTATATTATTAAAATAAATAAACTTTATATAATATTAAGTTTTTAAATTATAACTTATTATAAAAGTCTTATCCTAGTTTAAACTACTATTCTTTTACTAATTTCACTTTATCTATTCTTATATATAAGGTTAATTAGTTATATGCCTTATTATATATATTTAATTAATTAAGTTATAATTTATAACTTTAGGTCAATTTGGCTTTTACTAACTAACTTATATAAAAGTTAACCTAATTCCTTTATAGAACCCCGCTATTACCCTGTATTTAGCCTTATTAATTTAAGAGTAGCTCCCCCTTTATAATAATAACCCTTTTAGATATATTAAGAAGCCACTTTTTATATATAGCTAAGTTACCTATAAAGGCAGTAAGGAAGGCTGCCTAATCTAACTAAAAAGGATAACCTTCCTATATATTTCTCTCTAGGTTTTTAAGATCTAATAGCTTAAAATTAACTTAATTTAAATTTATTAAATTAATAAGGTCTTTATAGCTTATATAACTAATTAACAAAATTAGGTTATAATTAAAGATAGCTATTTTAATAAGATTAAATTAGTATCTTAATAAGAAGTTCTTTTTAATAGTAGCTATTATTATATAAATCTCTTTAAGTTTTTCTTTTTTAGCTATACCTAGGGCTTCCCTAATAGCTAGATTAAGGTTATAGCTAGTTATATAGTAGGCTTAATTATATAGCTATAGGCTATTTTATATAGCAGGTATTATATTAATAGCTATAATTAATATTAATAGCTATA